>CASHTH010002968.1:0-39821 GCA_030341885.1 Geodia barretti
AAAGTATGGGAGTGCTGTCAGTGGTTCCAGCTACATTAGTGGCTGATACAGTGAGTGTGTAGATAGTGGAGGGGTCCAACTGGAGGATGGTGTAGGTAGTGCCAGACAGAGGACCACTGGTGCTCTCAGTGCCTCTGCCAGTGGGTCTCCAGACCACCTCCCAACTGGCCACCCTCCCACTGGACACACTCCAGGAGAGGGAGATGGAGGTGGCTGTTATGGAGCTCACCGACACCAAAACCTGTCCTGGAGCTGGGACTGGAATAGGGGATTACATTTAGATGAACTGTAGGACCATATCTCTCACTTACTTAGTGTAATTTCAAATGTGGTGGCATCACTGAAGAGGTGTTCAGATGTGGCTACAATGGATATAGTGTAGGTCTGTCCATTGGTGAGACCAGTCAGAGTGTAGCTGTTGGTAGAGCCACCATCAATATCCACATCACTGCCTCCAGTGAAGGAGATCCTGTAGCCAGTGGTTTCTCCCAGTGGAGAGGGAGGAGTCCAGGTCACTGTGATACTAGTGGGACCAGTCTGGACTGCTGTCACATCAGTGGGAGATGGGGGATCTGGAAGTGAGTCAATATCATTACTGAATGACACATTACAGTAGATACCCTGCAATGTGATGCTAGCTGAGGCAGTAGATGGCTTGTTGTTAGCCACAGTACAAGTGTATAGTCCTTCAGTAGTCACAGTCAGATTGTGGGTGTACTGTGCAGTCACTGGGTCATTCAACACAGTCTGGGTTCCTTGGGTGACAGTGGTGGAGTCTCTGGTCCAAGTGACAGTGGTAGCAGGTCCAGCCAGCGTTGGTGTTGGAGTAAGAGACGGTGTAGGAGGTAGCAGTCAAACTGTCCTCCAGTGCCCATGAGATGGCGAGGGAGGTAGAGGATGAGGGAGTGGCCGATACAGCGAGTCCATCTGGTGGAAAGAGAATGAGACGACCACAGAGTATACTAAACATCGTCTTGGCAAGTTTTCAGGGTTGATCCAATTCTGTTTAGTGCGTGCAAGTTGGGACGACAGAGCAATACTCACCTGGAGTTTCTACAGAGAGGCTAGTGGTAGGTCCAGTACCAGCACTATTGACTGCAGCTACTGACACAGTGTACTGTGTGGATGCAGTCAGTCCAGAGATTGTGGCTCGTCTAGCGTCTACATCAACACTAGCAGTTCCTTCCTCCATTCCACCCGAGTTCGTTGCAGCAACTGTGTAGTCTGTGATCTCTCCATTTCTCAGGGGACAAGGCACCTCTCCCCACTGGACAATGGCACTGTTGGGTGTGACTGTAACTAGAGTGATTGGACCAGGAGGACCACTGGAGCTGTGGAGAGTAACACAACCATATTGTAAGGAACTTGAGGATTATACAGTACGCCTTACCAGTCCAGTAGTAGTCATTGCAGTGACAGCATTACTGACAGGACCACTACCAGCTCATTAGAGCTGTCACAGTGATGGTGTACCTACTGTCCTCTCTAGACCAGTTATTGTATGTCAGGGCAGTGAAACTACTGCTAGCCACAGCGATACTATCATCATCATCAGATCAGGACAGACAAGTGAGGTGTCTCTCTGCCACTGGACCACATAGCCAGTCACCACTGAGCATGGGAACACTACAGATATGGTGATGGAAGAGGTAGTTGGAGTGAGTTAGCAAGGACTGGAGCAGATGGAACTTGGTGGAACAGAGTCTCAGTCATGAAATATCTGAGACAACGCAAGTCGTGTGAGACACTGTAGGAAATATCACTTCATCTGCTGCCAATGTTGTACATACCTAAACCAACAGTGGCCTGTACTGGTGCACTAGACAAGCCAGATGATGTGGCTACAATGGATATGGTGTAGGTCTGTCCATTGGTGAGACCAGTCAGAGTGTGATCATAGTGTTTCCACCACTCGACAGTCTACTACCACTTCTCCCTCCAGTATAGGAGATGGTGTAGCCAGTGATACCATCCAGAGGGAGGGAGGAGTCCAGGTCACTGTGATACTAGTGGGACCATCCTGGACTGCTGTCAACATCAGTGGGAGATGGGGGAGCCTAAATTAAGAATGCATGACGGACAGCACGGAGCGCTGTAATGATAACCAATCTGCCTAACTGCATTGTCATAGGAGCAGCCTCAATGTACAATGAAACCTCCAGTTTTTTTCACTCCTGAGATCACCTTCTACTGCCAAGTTAAGGGTATCTGGGAGTACAGACAAGGGCTAAATTTAGGAATGTTACTAGCTGTAACAGTAGGGCCAGTGCAAGAATGCAATTAATTTTTACCTCGATGCGATGTGCAGCAAAGGTTACAGTACTGTGTGTCTGCTATGTCTGTTACCACTGTTCTGCAACTAGGAGAATGACACTGCACAAAGCTATGCCAACAGGTTAGGCGCTACACTGGCTTGATTTTTGTAATTACGGCTATTTTCGTAAAAATACTTCGTCCAAAGTATGGCGGGCACATGCAAGTGGACTATTATTGCCTAGTAGTCTAATTACCACTGTCTTACTAGAGTCCGCTCTCCGTTGTGAACGTTGTGTGAGGCATCAGAAGTTATGACTGAGGCAGTATCGAGTCCAGCAATGCCTAAAACGCTATCTCTCTATTAGCCTTGTCAGACTCTATATGAGCTAGAGAAACCTTGCATAAATTGACAGTGGCCCACCCATCATTAGCTACCCTGCTCATGCATGCATATGGGTTTTGCAATGATAACAGGTGCAGCTGATCTGAGTTAGCTATTCTTCCTAATCTCAAGGTTTGATGACATTCGGCTATGGCTGTATAGTACTGACTGTATATTATTAATACCTGCTACAACAGTGCTAGCAGAATCAGAAGATGGCTTGTTATTAGCCACAGTACACATGTACTCTCCTGCAGTAGTCACAGTCAGAGTGTGAGTGTACTCTGCAGTCACTGAGTTATTCAACACAGTCTCGTTTTGCTCTCCAGTGATATGACATTGTCTCTGGTCCAAGTGACAGTGGTAGCAGGTCCACCAGTGGAGATACAGGTGAGGGTCAGCTGGCGAGGGTCAAATGTCACTCCTCCATATTGAGATGTCTCCTACAGTAAAGAACTCAGCCTACGGTCCTAATTGCTTAATCGCAAACTATAGCACGTTACGTGCGTGAGTGAGTTGCGGATGGAATAGGCATGCATGTGGTCCAAAAGCAGTGTAATTATCGATGCTTCATGCTAGCTGTATACTAACAGAAATGGAAGTAGCCCAATAATTACAGTTTACCTCCTGGCAGTATACAGTCCCACGTAGACTGTGCTGCTCTCACTGATGGTGTCACTATCATCCTGACAGCACACAGTGGGAGTATATCACACGCGAGAGATACCAGATTGGTGAGTTAGCATGTGTGTCCTACGACGTAGGTCCTCTCCTGAGCCTACACGTTGCTCCATAGATTCACCCATCTCCAGGGAATGGCAGTCTGTTCCATCAGGGAAGCAAAACAGTCTCACGCTGTCACCCTGGAGCACTAACACACGCGTGTGCCGGTCAGATATGACATCTGAACACCGTCGACTACCACTGCGATCATTCACTTGACTGATGTCCACATAGGAAATGGTGGGCCAGAGTCTGGCTCATGAAGGAGACATAAGGAAAGCTCTGAGAGTGGACCTCCACCAGAGACCAGAGGAGACTCAACAGAGACACAATTCTCATCATTGATCTGTTGCACATCACTCCACACCACGACTGAGCAACTGAGTTATCACAGGCTGATGGATGGCAGAGATAAAACCCTCCCAATGTGCACATATATGGAAAACAGAAAATTCCAGCCCTCCACTGGCGTTTATACTATACTCATGTGCTAGCATCTTTAATAACAAGATGTGTAATGTCCACAAGTAGTACACATAAACTACATTGAAACAGATTTAGTAGAGAGAAAGTCAGTCATGTACTGGTTGCAGAGGTCAGGCACATCTTGCTGGACCCAGTGACTGCAGTTGGGAATATGTCTGGAGAGAGGAGAAGAGAGGGAGAGAGAGAGAGGAAACACTGTCATACAACCTAATCTCCCACTAACTTCACAGTCAGGTCAGAGCAGATGGTGTCGTGGCAGTCTGCCATCTCTCTCTGCAGCACGTGATCATCATCTCCCTGTACCAACAGTTACACACACACTTACCAAATACTGCTGGGCACTCGTCTTACAAACCATAGTGGTAAATGATTTTTCTAGAGCACATTCGTAATTTTCTATATAGAGCACATTGATTATGTAGGGCTCTGGGATCACTCTATAGTGTTTGTATGTTTGTTGTGTACCCATATGATGAGAGTTGGGACAGAAATTGTCCACTTCTCGCGAGGCAAGCTGTCCTTGGGAGATGAGAACATGGCACGATAGTAGTTAATGGGTCCAGTGAGGGCTCCCGGCCTGGAGAACGTGTACTTGTAGGCCTCCACCACTTCAGCCGGGAACTGATCTCTGTTCTTGACTCCCTGCGGCAGGCAACATGCAGAAAACAGTTTCGCTAGACCATTGAGAAGAAATCAGTTTGGTGCTAAGATTGCCAGGAAAAACTTGAGAGTGTGAATGAAGACACTTATGCATGAAGGTACCTCAAACCTATAGTTTACCTCTTTCTGCTATAGTGAAAGAGACCTACACAACGGGCTACATACTGAGGTGTGGCTGGTGAAGAGTTGCTCCAGAAACTGGTAGTCCTGGAGACTGATCAGAGCCTCAGGCAGTCTCGGGATCTGGAACAAGAAGATGAACTGGAGGAAAGGGAGAGAGAGAGAGAGAGAGTAGTTTAGAGTAATGTGGATGAGAAACTGACCCAAGATCTCCTCAACTGTGTCCAGCTATTCTCAAGGAACTTCTTGAACACCCTACATAGTGAAATTGAAAGCCACATTAACATTAGTCAACTAACATTAAATTTCGAACCTTCCATGAGGACAGTTCAGGACAATATGTCTATCAACCAACTCCGGATACCTCTGAGTTACTCTCCTGCAATTAGGAAGATGTAATTAAATTCATTGGTGTTTGACCACACCCCTCACCATGAGACCACGCCTCCCCAGTCATGGCCGACGAGGACGCAAGAGGAGTGGCCGAGGGCGGGGATGAGTTCGACAATGTCTGCAGTGAGGTGGTTGAAGGAGTATTCTGAGGACCCCACTGGCTGGTCCGTGTCACCATACCCTCTGTGGAGAGAGAGAAGACTACATAATTACGTTTCCTTATTCACACACTTTATTATATAACTTCATGGTTGAATTCTACTATATGCGCCACGCATATAGGGTGCAAACTTTTATATACAAACTGTTGTCTCTTTTTACACTACCTCATATCAGAACACCACCACATGGTAGTCTTTTACTGAAGGCCTCAACTGATGACGCCAGAAAACCAGAACTGTATAAAACATTACTGAGAAAAGTGACAATGTGTGAGGAGTGTGAGATGTGAGGAGTGAGAGAGAGACCTCGGGGAAGCGGTGACTGAATGAAGCAGCAACATGAGAGGTTGGGACGTGTCTACCTGCACGAGCAGTGGAACTTTAAGTCCTTGCCGTCACGATACTTCGGTACAGGAGCCAGAGCAGGGTCCAACAGACAGTGCTGGGAGGGACTAATTCAATCCCACACTCACAACCACTGAGTTTTACTAGAGCTTAGGCGCTTACTAGGTCTCTAGCTGTCCTTTTCATGCACCTTTTGCCGTTGTTTCCTGAGGGACACAGCGAAGAGCACGTGCAGTAACTGTCCTCACAGCGTAAACGCAAACAGAACGTAAAAACACTGATACATTTTCAATCGTCCCCGGGAGTTGAAAAATGAGAGGTCATTAAAGTAAGGTTTATGTGCACTGTTGTGCTGTAAGCCACACACAGACACTTTGCAGTGGAATATTCACACACTGTCCTTATTGAAAGTTCATTGGATAGTGTTCTTATGAAAGGTTGTCATTTTGTTAAAGAGTGTCCATTATTATAAGAGTTTGTTGTGTTTGGTAGAGGCCAGAGCTTAATCTGTATAGTGAGGTGTACTATGGTGTGTGTGTCTCCAGATGAGGTTGCTCCCTGTGGACGGCGGAGTGAGGGAGGGATTCATTTTCCACTTTTGCACCACCTCAAGCTAAAGGCCCTCGCTCTCTCCAAATACGTGGATGCTGAACCGTAAGCCACGCTCCTGCTCACTATCAACTTCCCACTGGTCCCAGAGTTTTAGATTTGGCTGATGTCCATATATCCCCTACCTGTGTTTGTGTCTTCAGCATATCCAGCAGTGTTTGTTGCTAGTTATATACATACGTGTATATTACGTACTCACACGCTAGTTTTTGGAATTTTAAACACCATAACACAAGTGGTGGTCCTCTGGGGTATTGGTTGGAGCCGCAATAACTGTTACCAACAGAGTAGTGACAGTCAAAACACTCAATGAATGCAATCACTAGTCAATGTTTCCTGGTCATGAATGAGAAGATGGGGTCTCCATATACACATTAATACTGTGGCACCAACATTTCAATTCGCCTGTGAGTTTCGAAAATTACATACAGTCCACAAAAAGGACAACTGTATGGCGTCTACAGTACTACAAAACGCTGTATGATGTCACAACAGCCATTCTTCATAAGTTGTCTTAATAATTTCAATAAAGTGTTCATTTCTACAACCTATCACGCTCACACATTATACTCTATATTATCATGGTGTGGGGTGGTTGACATATCTCGAGTTACTAGTATCGTGTATCTTCTACGAGTGATATAAAAAAACTATGTCAAATGGCAATTGATAAAAACGAGTAAAAACAAAGGTGAAGACAAAATATAATGCTTCAGCTACCACATCATTTATACACACAGAGTGTCAGTGTCAGACAGGTTCATAGGTGTTGTCTCCAGCTGCAGGTTGGAACGATGAGGTGGAGGGAGGAAGGTTTTGTGGTACTTCATATTCAACTTCAGCTGTCCTTCCAGTCCCTCTCACTACATTGTAGGCCTCATTACTGGTGGTCTGGAACGGACTTCTGCGGAAAAGACGAACGTGCATTGAGTGAATCCTCAAAATTATTATTATTGAGGGTGTTTCTTACGCATAAGTTATATCTGATAACTTGGAGAGTTCTAGAACTGTAGCAGCAGATCCAGGAGCACCCACCATCTCACTTCTGTGTGTGTACAGCATACATAGAATAGGTTGTGGTGAGTGAGGAGTATTAGGCATGCCTCCTCTTGGCAGAGGTGGAGTAGTTGCCTCTCTGACGTCTCAGTAGCAGAGCTATCGCCACATTAAGAACGAGGGTCGCTGCAGCAATGATCAATACAGCCCCTACCACTCCACCAATGGTCGCACCACTCTCTAATTCACTCGATGAACTCGTTGCTTGATTACTGGCTGTAAATTAGACACCAAAATATGTGGTAAGAATTTTTTTTTTAAAGTGCCAATTTGACTTTACCACCTGTAGAGAAAAGTATTGGAGTGCTGTCAGTAGTTCCAGCTACATTAGTGGCTGATACAGTGAGTGTGTAGTTAGTGGAGGGGTCCAACTGTTGGATGGTGTAGGTAGTGCCAGACAGAGGACCACTGGTGCTCTCAGTGCCTCTGTCAGTGGGTCTCCAGACCACCTCCCAACTGGCCACCCTCCCACTGGACACACTCCAGGAGAGGGAGATGGAGGTGGCTGTTATGGAGCTCACTGACACAAACACCTGTCCTGGAGCTGGGACTAAAACCGAAGAACTTAACCCTTTGGAATACGAATACTATTTCAGCCTCACTTGGTACAATTTGAGCTGTGATTGCAGCACTAGGGATATGTCGAGACCTTCCAATAAGGGAAATAGTGTAGGTCTCTCCACTATCGAGACCAGTCAGTGAGAAGCTGTCGGTTGAGCCACCGGCAACATTCACACTACCACTGCTGCCTCCTCCAGTGTAGGAGATGGTGTAGCCAGTGGTGTCTCCCAGTGGAGAGGGAGGAGTCCAGGAGAGCCTGAAAGAGGTTGGTGTTTCTTGAGTCACCATCAAGTTTGTAGGAGACGAGGCAACTGTGGGGGAAAGCACTAGTATTACCATCTCACCCTGACCTTCAGTATCATACGTACCTTCTATGTTTTGTCCACTACTAGTAGTAGTTGAAATGCTGTTAGAAACGGTGCAGACGTAGACTCCACCCAGTCTCCCAGTCACAGTCAGAGTGTGGGTGTAGTGGGCAGCCACTGCGTCGTTCAATACAGTTGTTCCTTCACCAACAGTGTCAGCATCTCTGGTCCAAATGACAGATGTAGCAGGTCCATCGGTGGAGTTACAGGACAGGGTAAACTGAGGCTCCTCTGCAGTAAGCTCTGAGACCAGTGTGAACCCTATCTCCCCACCAATCACCACTTCACCTGCAAGACAAGAACATAAGAACAAATGCAACTAACTAGCTACTAGCTAACCCACCTCCCTGCTCATTGTAGAGACCAACAAAGACAGTTCGAGAGTTCCCAGAGCTGTCGGTGGCTCTGCAGGTGTAGATTCCCTCCACTGGTATCCCTGAGCCTCTCAACAGGTACACTCCGTCAGAGCCATCACTGACAAAGAACCCCTCAGAGCTGCTGGAGCTTAGCATGGTTCCGTCGGGGTTAAACCATCCACCTGCGGGTGTCCCATCTGCGGATTGGTCAGTGCTGCAGACCAACCCGGTATCAGTGGAGTTGCCCAGTTGACTGATGTTCACCAAACCATTGGTGGGGAGGTTCATCCCACCAAAGTTGAGGTATACGGCTGTGGGACCATAGGGAAATAGAATTTTGAAAGTTTATTCAAAACAACATGTCATGCATTCCTTCAGAAGGTCCCAATGAGAATACAAAATCCAAGTGTATTATACCTGGAGTTGTGGATGCAGTGATGTCGTCTGTAGTGCTCCCGGCAGCATTGCTGGCAGTTAGAGTGATGGTATAGCTCTCTCCTTCCTCCAGACCCTCAATAGTATAGCTCTCCTCTTCGCCAGACACTTCTGTAGTAAGCCCAGTCCCCCAGACTATGTCGTAGCTCTCCACCTGGCCTCCAGCTACAGTCCAAGATACTGTGATGGAGGTGCCGGTGGTGTCTGCCACACTCAGCTCCAGGTTCCTGGGAACTGAGGGAGAGGTCAATGATAATCATACATCACAAGGTCTCCAGTACTTGTAGTAATGGGGTTAGACACAGAATGTCCCAATCACAGCTTGGCCAAATTGATATTAGTTTGACTGGTGGATGTAGAATATTATAATGCAACGTCCTACTCAATTAACTATTCTTCAAGCTCCAGATATACAGAGACTCTAGAGTGTAGTATGTCTCCCACCAATACCTCTGACTAAGTCCAGTGTGTCAGTGAGTGTTGGACTGGGGAGATGTTGGGATCTGGCCACCAGGGATATAGAGTAGCTCCCTCCCTCTGCCAGGTTCATCAACTCCACCTCACTGGTGCTGGCCTCGCGGACATCTAGTGCCTCATTTGACTCTGCACTGGAGTAGAATACAGTGTACCCAGTGGTACTTCCCAGTGGAGATGGGGGGGTCCAGGTCACTCTGATAGTTGTAGCATCCGTTTGAATCAACATCAAATTAGTAGGGGCACTCGCAACTGTGGGGAATACAGGTGAAAGACTCAAACTCCCCCTGATGTTGTCTACCTGATATGGTTTGTCCTTGGCTAGCAGCAGTTGAAATGCTGTTGGAAACAGTGCAGATGTAGACTCCTCCCAGTCTCCCAGTCACAGTCAGGGTGTGGGTGTAGTGTCCAGCCACTGCATCATTCAATGCAGTTGTTCCTCCCCCAACAGTGTCAGCATCTCTGGTCCAAATGACAGATGTAGCAGGTCCATCGGTGGAGTTACAGGACAGGGTAAACTGAGGCTCCTCTGCAGTAAGCTCTGAGACCAGTGTGAACCCTATCTCCCCACCAATCACCACTTCACCTGCAAGACAAGAACATAAGAACAAATGCAACTAACTAGCTACTAGCTAACCCACCTCCCTGCTCATTGTAGAGACCAACAAAGACAGTTCGAGAGTTCCCAGAGCTGTCGGTGGCTCTGCAGGTATAGATTCCCTCCACTGGTATCCCTGAGCCTCTCAACAGGTACACTCCGTCAGATCCATCACTGACAAAGAACCCCTCAGAGCTGCTGGTGCTTAGCATTGTTCCGTCAGAGTTAAACCATCCACCTGTGGGTGTCCCATCCGTGGATTGGTCTGTGCTGCAGACCAACCCGGTATCAGTGGAGTTGCCCAGTTGACTGATGTTCACCAAACCATTTGTGGGGAGGTTCATCCCACCAAAGTTGAGGTATACAGCTGTGATTACAGAAACAAAATTCCATTCATATTTCTGTAAATGGTGTTGACAGATTGTACAGAGGAATTTTCAGTAAAAGCATTCCTCTCGATTCAGTAGCTTGTTGACTAGCGTGAAAGACAAACTGCTCTAATGGAACTTGGTTTGTGTACGTTTTTGCTTTTTCGTATGTGTACAGAACTAACTTTGAGGTGTGGTAACAGCGAGGTCTCGATACACCCCAGTTCCCTGCCCATTGACTCCTGCAACTTGCACCAGATACATCGTGTCAGACACCAGTCCAGAGATATCAGTTGTTAGAACATCAGGGTCATTGATATCTATCATCTGCATGCTCCCATTCCCATGAACCAGTACAGAGTAGCCTGTGATGTCTCCATTACGGTGGATACAAGGCACCCTCCCCCACTGAATACTGAAACTGCTTGGAGTGACACTGGATGAGGATAGACTAGCAGGTGGGGCTGTGGGAGCTGGGGAGAATGAGAGATGTGTGGGGTCTCTTCAATAGTATATACAACATGCACCACTGATTATATAGTTTGTAATCCATAAGCCCTCATGCATGAGAGATATTACCTGCTTCAACAGTGGATACCACTAGTGGGTCACTGATTGCAGACCCAGCAGCATTCGTTGCATTGACTCTGATGCTGTAGCTACTATCACCAAACAGGTTGGTGATGTCATAGCTCCTAACAGACCCTCCAGACACAGTGGCACTGCCCATGTGTTCATCAGGACAGACTCCTGAGCTGTCTCTCTGCCACTCCACCTCATATCTCTCCACCACTGGACCAGAGCTGGTCCAGGAGATGGAGATTGAGAATGGACCTACTGAGGAGTCTATCACAGTTGGAGCTCTCACTAAACGGGAGAAAAAATGAACACACACTGTGTATGCACTTGAGTATAGTGGTACCTGATGTTAGTGTGGTCATTGTACTACTGTATTCTCCAGGTCCAGCACTAGTTCTTCCTGCAACTTGATACTCATACATTGTAGCTGCTTCCAGTCCAGAGATTGTGGCCATTCCTCCACTGGAGTCTCCATCAACAGCCATAGACTCTGTGCTCCCACTCCCCATCACTCCATACTGGACTGAGTAGCCTGTGATGGCTCCATTCTGATGGATACAAGGTACCTCTCCCCACACCACAGTGATGGTCGAAGAGGTCACACTGGCCACCATCACCTCAGATGGAGGGGCTGACGGAGCTGATGAGAGGCAGACAAATTAAACAACTCCTTCCATTAGAACATAGACACTCTTACCTGCTTCTGCAGTAGCCTGTAGGACAGTGTTCCTATCAGTAACAGCACCATCCATCAGGAGAGCTACAGTGATTGAATAGTCTGTTCCTTCCTCTAAACCTACAATATTGTAGTTTCCTCCAAGAGAATCAGTAAGAATAGAGATGGTGTTGGATTTTGTGAAACAGTCAGTGTATTCAGTGTTTCTGTAGGAGATGTTGTATCCTGATGGCATTATTGATCCCTGTGCTTCCTCAATCACATCCCATTGGATCAATATGGAAGTAGTGGTAGCAGCAACTATGGTCAAAGCGATTGCAGCTGTGGAAGAGAAAAGCATATAGAAAGTAGTTGTAAAGCTACAGTAGAACGTACTCTCAGTGTTGACAATGAGTGGTGGGTCATTGTATTCTCCAACACCAGCTGAAGTTATGGCAGCCACTTGGACAGTGTAGTTTGTGGAGATTACCAGTCCAGATATTTCAGCTCCATTTCCCGTGGATATTAGGGTCTGTGTGTTCCCACTCCCCTCCACCCCATACTGGACTGAGTAGCCTGTGATGGCTCCATTCTGATGGATACATGGCACTTCTCCCCACTGGATAGTGATGATGGTTGATGCACCATCAGCAGTCACGTCGATTGGAGGAGCAGATGGTCCTACAGTTCCACACATAGTCATGAAATTGAATTTACACAATTGGTAAACTTACTTGCTTCACTGGTTCTTCCATCAACTGCAGTACTATCAACACTGCCCAGAGAATTGCTAGCTCTGACAGTAATGGAGTATGTGATGTATTCCTCCAGACCCTCTATAGTGTACTCTCTGCCCCCACCAACACCAATGCTCTGACTGCCTCCACTGATACCAGGACACCCTCCACCATATTCCCACTCCACCACATAACTGACTCCCTCTGAGCCACCACTGTCCAGGTTACTGGATACTGGTAGCTGTCACTGAAGACTCAACTACCGTCACAACTGGAGCCTCAACTGGTGACATGATATTTATGATGATGAGATTATGAAATGTGATAATTCAGACCTCGTGTCAGTTGATTTCTGGGATCACTGTACTCTCCAGTACCAGCGCTGTTGACTGCTGCCACTTCAATAGAGTAAGTAGTGGATGACATGAGGTTTTCAATGATCGTCTCAGTAACATCAGCTCCATTAACAGTCGACAGTCTGTGTGCTGCCCACTCCCCATCACTCCATACTGGACTGAGTAGCCTGTGATGGCTCCATTCTGATCGACACATGGTACACTCTCCCCACTGGACAGTGATGGAGAGGAGATTCACTCGATTTCCTCCACATCGACTTGGAGCGGCAGATGGGTCCTGGGAGAAGACCATACACATAGCTACTAGCATTAAAACCCTCATCATCTCACTGCCACCATGTCATTGCAGTGACTGTGGTTACTGACTTCACTCTCCAGGGCTCCTTAGAGGCTGTCACAGTGACTGCATACCTACTGTCTTCCTCTAGTCCAGGTATAGTAGTGTCTGGTACGTCCAGTGATAGTGGTACTGCCTGTGTCCTCATCAGAACAGCCTACTGAGGTGTCTCTAGTCCATTCTATAAGGTATTCAGTCACCACTGAGCCACTGGGAACACTCCAGGAGAGGGAGATGGTAGTGGCTGTTGTGGAGTCAAGACTGGCAGATGGCTGACCAGGAACTGCACGGGATACAGAGAATCATTGATTGAAGAAAGTATTGGACTTACCTAACCCAACAGCCATGTCTACTGTCACAGTGTCACTAGCCAGATTGTTAGATGTGGCTACAATGGATATGATGTACGTCTGTCCATTGGTGAGACCAGTCAGGGTGTAGTTGTTGGTATCTCCACCACTGACAGTCTCACTACCACTGCTGCCTCCTCCAGTGTAGGAGATGGTGTAGCCAGTGGCATCACTGGATGGACTCCAAGACACTAGGATACCAGTGGGACCATCCTGGACTGCTGTCACAGCAGTGGGAGCCTCAGGTCCTAAGATTTGATTCACAGCTTAGCATATTACTACATAACTCACTGTAATACCTGTTACAGTGATTGTAGCAGAGGCAGAGAATGGCTTGTTATTAGACACCATACACGTGTAATCGCCTGCAGCAGCTATAGTCAGAGTGTGGGTGTATTGTGCAGTCACTGGGTCATTCAACATAGTCTGATTTTGCTCTCCAGTGATATTGACATCGTTTCTTGTCCAAGTGACAGTAGTAGCAGGTCCACCAGTGGAGATACAGGTGAGGGTCAGCTGGTCAGAGTCAAATGTCACTCCTCCAGATATTGAGATGTCTCCTGCAATGATGTAATTATAGTGTATAGCTAAGTTAGCCAACTTTAAAACTACCACCTAAGGATCCAGCCAGCCAGTATTCAGACATGCATATATCGTGCACTGTATAGTGCTAAACATTGAGATGGGTTAGTAAATTCCATCCTCTAACGTAGTGAAAAAGGGGGAGTTTTTGCTGGTATCCGTGGAATGTCCCTGTAGGCTACAGAGCAAATCACAGCTTTATGTGACAGTTTATACCTCCACTGGCAGTATACAGTCCCACATAGACTGTGTCTCTCACTGAGGTGTCAGTATCATCATGGACAGCATTAGTTGGAATATCACAGCGATAGATACCAGTTGGTGAGTTAGCATTGTTCCTACGACGTATGTCAACTCTCTGAGCATCACGGAACTCATAGATATCACCACTCCATTGGAATGGCAGTCTAGTTCCATCAGGGAAATACCAGTCTCCACGATGGGACCCTGAGCACCACTACAACATGTGCTCAGGTCAGTGATGACACTGAACACTGTCACTACCACTGCCATCATTCCCCACTTGACTGATGTCCACATAGGAATGGTTGGCCAGAGTCTGGCTCATGAAGGAGACATAAGGAACAGTCTGAGAGTGGACCTCCACCAGAGACCAGAGAAGTAACAATAACGATGCGAAATTCATCACTATTCAGTACTACATTTCGGTTATAGCTGCGTTTTTTTCTGCTGCACCAGCGCCAAAACAGCGTAATTGCATATCGCTCCGACCCCGGCAAACTACGCATGCGCAAATTAATTCACGTCCGCAACTAACAGCAGACACATCAACACATCACACAGGTTCATAGAGAGAGTCTCCAGCAGCAGTAACGGTGGGCTGGGAGGTGGTGGTGGGAGGAAGGTTTTGTGGTACTTCATCAGAGCGTCGGTAGACGCTCTATGTAGGGATGACACGAGTGAAATATCACGTGATCCGCATACAACGCCCCGAAACGCGGTCGCAAACATATGGGTAGCTATGCCTTCAACCCACACCACACAAAATCTCTCTCTCACGGGTCCATATCTCTACCTATAAATATGCCCAAAAGTTTGCATCCATACGTCCCTGCAATTTCTCTCGACACGAGATCCGCTCATCACGCTAAACGCATTCTGATTTTCGTGTCATCATATTCTTTCCTCTTCTTCTTTAAACCCGATATCTCCTTACCAGTACCAGCTGAAGCGCTGATTTTTTCACTGAACGTCTCCAATTTCGCGGAGGGGTGCACGGACATCAAAGCGATCATTTCTTCTTGCCGCAAGTCACTACGGTAGATCATGGAGCTCTTCCATGGTCGACACTGACAACGCCATATTTGCTGCTAACTCAGCACTCAGTGAGCCGGCCGTGCGCATGCATGCGCCAGACAGGGGCGGGGCGCGGCGCGCGTTAGAGCGGACCACGTGGTCCCCGTCGTGCGCGCCGCTGGTTTTTCACTCGCCTGGGTTTGCTCCCGAATTTCGGCCTAGCTATCCGTCTTTTGGTAAGGAGCTACTGTTGTGTGTACTTTAGCTAGCTGCAATCCAGCTCATTGCCAATTTTCTTTCGAGGTTCCACGGGACGGCCACAACTCTGACGTTGTCACCTTCACGTGACACTCCGTGTCTGTCTTGTCCGCACTGCTGAGTATTGTGCTGGAGTCGCCACGGTCAAAAGTAAGTCTTGCTATTGCAATTATCATCACGTATAATTTACTCAAGGTCTGTACTCTACTGCAGCTTGGGTTTGTGGCCACAGTTAATTATGTTTCAAGGTAACCCCTGCAAGTTGTCTGCATTCCCTCATTGCCTATTTTAATAAGGGGTGCCTGACGACTCTCCTTCCAGTTCAACCTTCTGCACCCCCTCGGTCTCTAGCCAGCACTTCTCTGCTGACAGTCGTGGCTGATAACAAGAACCTCACCTGTTCTTTCAGTCGCAGGCCCTCCACTGCGCTCTACCACTGCTCTGCTGTCACCACTGCCACCTGGGCTTCTCCATCCTTTGAGATAAGTTCAAGTTTTTGCGTTTCACTCGAAAAAGACGGAGGGCAGTAGATATTATGGGCATAATTCTGAGAAGATAAAGCTAGAGGAGATCCTTTGTCGTCAGACCCTGGTAAGGCAAAGGCAGTGGCTAGGGCCACCTATCATGCTGACCCTGGTCAGGAAAGGCAGCTGTGAGCATTTAAGAACAAATATTGCTGACGCTAGAGAGTAATGCAGACAGTGGGAGGAATAGCCAGCCATTGGAGCCTAGTTTTTGCTGATTTTCAAGCACCAATGTAGTATTATTCCCAGAGTACCCACGCAGCAGCACATCAATACACCTTATCCCAAGGAGGTGTGGTTGCCTTTAATGAGTCATAGGAGTATTCACTGGCTGGGTAGCCGCAGGTTACGACAAGGATCTAATGCATGAGCAAACAATGGCCAGTGACCTTTCTTATGTAAGCTGTAGATGGCTGTGGCTACATCCCAAGCTGGCACGCAAGGAAAAGTGGGAGCCAGTAAGCGGGAAGATGCGCACGCAAGCCAGAAAAAGGCGAGAGCTGGAGCGAGAGGGCTGTGTGCCGTGCGTCACTTGTGTCGTTTTGAACACGCTGTTCAAAAATGTCAGCTTAGCTGCACCATAGCTGAGCTGTAGCGTACGTGGTATACGAAGGAGACTCCAAAGAACGTCATTCCAGGTCTGCGCGGAGTCTTGTCTTCTCTGCTTGGTCCGCGCTACAGCAGCCCGCTACAATTGCACGCTACACCGCTAGCTAAAGTAGTAATCGCTCGAACAAACGGTCAACAGGCAGCATGGGTTCACGCAAGCTTGCTCTCGGCCTCCTTTCCCTCGTCTCGCCCACCGATTTCTCTCACAACCCCGGTAAAATGATATGCTTGCTAGGCAATTAGTACGGTTGCTAGGCTACAAATTGGTTAACGCCTTGGTTACCTTCAGTGGTACTGGATATCCCCTCAGCTGTTTACTCTACCCCCCTGGTGCTAGAGTAAACAGCTTCGGGATATGCCTGTACAGCTTCAGAACCAGGCGTTAACCTATACTTATAAGATTATCTGGGAGTTGCTGGGCAGGTGGGGCTCTGAAGTGTTTTCCTACCCCTTATCACCACTGCTGACTTGTATATACATTCCTGCACCCTTATATATACCACTTCTGACCTAGCCTTTGTTGCACTACCAATTCCTATTGTAAGCCTACTCATACATTGTCTGTCTACTCCTCTGTATTATGCTTTGTGTTTCACTTGATGGTGCATACTATCTATATATTCTGTCTATATAGGGGTTGGACTGCAACTGCACTCTCAAGCTAGACCCTGAACCCTGCAAACTTCTGGCTCCTACTGCCTGCTTGCTACTAGCTATATACCCCTGATTTGGCCTCTACACCTTTCACTTCAGCTGGAATAGACCTCTCCTAAAGAAAAAAACTTTCCTTCACAATTCACAACAAAGCATATTGTACAATGAATGTTGGGTTAGTTTTATACTTGCGCATGCGCCCACTAGTCTCTCATGCAAGAATCATGCAAAATTGCAAACAACGTTACGGACATCGCCCCTGCCCCCATAATGCACTGCGAGTGTGTGTGAGATCAAATCTTCAAATCACACAAATCTGCAGTGCATAAATCTCCACACACATGGGTGTGAACCCTGCTGCTCCTCGCTCGCCGCTCTGCTCCGCTTAAAGGGTGGGGCTCAGTGTAGGCTAAAAATAAGTGGAACAAGTGGAAAAATCATTTCTTCAAAATGAAGGGGGATGTAGGGATGGCGTGAATTATGAAAAAGGATGCCAACAAGAAGATGCTTCAGCCGACAACAAAAATCATACATCCATCCCTACATCTTTCTTTAACTCACAACCTCAACTGTGTTTTATAATATTATACCTAGCTACTCCCAATAACGAGTGCCTAGCTACACATTCTTAGACAGAGCAAAAGAAAGAAAGATGTAGGGATGGATGTATGATTTTTGTTGTCGGCTGAAGCATCTTCTTGTTGGCATCCTTTTTCATAATTCACGCCATCCCTACATCCCCCTTCATTTTGAAGAAATGATTTTTCCACTTGTATATTTTAGCTCAATTGGCAGATGTATTTGCTCTGATTCCGATAGACCAGGACAAGTTTTGCACTATATCTCGTGAATAGTGTCACGATTGCACTGGTCACTACCGAGAATAATCTTTTTGTCTGTGCGTCACTGGTTGATGTGACATGGTCACTCGTTGCCACCACCATTGACCGATGACTATGGCCTTATTCTGTATTGACTACATAGGAAATTCGCATACTAATACTTAGCACATATTCACACCCTTCCTTTATCCTCTTCTATGGGAGCGTACCCACTTCCTACTGTACTTAGGGTATAAATACTCACTGTGTTGTACCATAGCACAGTCATCGAATAGTTACTTACTTACGCCAGTCAACAACACTACTCTAACTATAACTGTAACTATGGTGTCCTCGCGATGAGATGCTAGGATCGGCTCGTCGTAGAGAACCAAAAGACTCAGCCTTTCGGCTCAGCTGCAGCTAGATCCGAGCTAACTCTCGACAAAGCGAAGATGAGGAGTCGCAGAGGGAAGCGTGTGAGACACACCAGGCAGACTCAATGCAGACACGACCGCTAGCACACAGTTGATACTGTCACTCCAGGAGACCGTATCGGGAGGCAGACGAAACGGTATCGGCCACTCCCTCCTCCCCGCCCCAGAAGCAGTAGTGTATATAGAGTGCTACTAGACACTTGTAGTATTATCGTCATTACCCAGGCATGCTAATAATCACTGTAGGCCTTACTATAAAGACCCTGTATGCTGTAAGTAAGACAGGTTCGCGATCTAATATCAATTCACTATAACCTGAGACAACCCACATGGTGCAGCGTCGGGCTGGCACAGATTCAGCTACTGCCCCAGACCGATTCAACCTCGCACCCAGGTGCATGCCCACGCTGGAGACGTCGATTCCAGCAGTTTCGCGAAACACCGGACTCAGTGGCGATTCAGCAGCCAAGCAGATCAGCACCCTCCTTTACTGCCTAGGGGAGGAGGTGGAGAGTGTCCTTGCCTCCACAAATGCGACGGAGGAGGATTATGGAGCATCATCAGCAAGTTCGACGAGTACTTCAAGGTTCGGAAGAACATGATCTACGAACGCGCGCGGTTCAATAGAAGGAACCAGCTGAATGGAGAAGCCGAAAATTATATTGTGGCGCTTTACGAGCACTCCGAAAATTGCGACTACGGTGACATGACCAACGAAATGATCCGGAACCATCTAGTTGTCGCCATCCGAGATATGGCGCTTTCCGGGAAATTGCAGATGGACCCAAAGCTCACCTTCGACACAGCGAAAAAAGCGATTCGTCAGAGAGAGGCAGTCCATGAGCAGCAGCAAACCCTGAACGGAAGCAGCAAGGCGGCGAACGCAGACGTCGACGCCATACGCCCGCAACGTAAGGAGAAACCGCTTGCCGCCGGAGCCAAGCGACGAGCAAGTTCATCCGTTCCTCGCCAGCGAAATACAACACAGAGACAAAGCGGAGGAAAAGTGCGGCCGCTGCGGCAGAGAGCGACATTCGCGTGAGAAATGCCCCCGCAAGAGACGCAAACTGCCACAACTGCGGACGCCAAGGACACTACAGCGCACAGTGCCGCAAGCGAGAAATATCATCGATCCAAGACAAAGACGACGACGACGACACCCCTGCATCCGCGTATCTAGACACCGTGTCGAGTAGCAGGAAGAACGCCTGGATTGCCCACATCACTATCAACGGTGCCTTGGGGAATTTACTGGCGCCGAAGTGACAGCTGTCTCCAAGAAAGTGTGGGAGATGCTAGGGAAACGAGCACTCCAACCATCCCGTCAACAGCTCTTTGGACCAGCTCAACACCCCTTAGAAGCCCTAGGACAGTTCCGTTGTCACCTCACCTATGAAGGGAAGGAAGCTCACCAGCAAGTCTATGTAGTAAACCACCTCCAGACCAATGTACTAGGCCTTCCCGCCATTACCACCCTGCAGCTGGCAGCCAGGATGGACTCCTGTGAAACCACTTTACCAGGCTGGGAGAGTAAATTCCCCAAGGTCTTCAAAGGCCTAGGAACACTGGCAGGAGATTACCAAATCCAACTCAAACCTGATGCTAGATAGTCTGCCCTCTTCACTCCACGACACGTTCCCCTCCCCCTTCGCCCAAAAGTTGCGGAGGAGTTGGAGAAAATGGAAAAGGTAGGCATCATCTCCAAAGTTACTGAGCCTACTCCATGGTGCGCCGGCATGGTTGTAGTACTCAAGAAATCCGACAGCATCAGAATCTGTGTCGACCTGAAGCCACTAAACCTGAGTGTGCTGAGGGAAGTCCACCCACTCCCCAAGGTGGATGAGACATTTGGCACAATTAGCTGGAGCCCAAGGTCTTTTCAAAACTTGATGCAAACAGTGAATTTTGGCAAATCCCCCTCTCACAACCATCACGCCTTCTAACAACGTTCATCACACCCATGGGACGCTACTGCTTCAATAAGCTCCCTTTCGGCATCTTGAGCGCTCCTGAACACTTTCAGCGCAGAATGAGCGAGCTCCTCACCAGTCTCCAGGGAGTCCTATGTCACATGGACGACATCCTTGTCTTTGGCAAGGACGACGCTGAGCACAACCAGCGGTTGGAAACAGTCCTCAGACGAGTCGAGGAAGCAGGAGAAACCCTGAATCCCTCAAAGTGCGAGTTCAACAGAAGAATGCTCAGATTCCTAGGAAACGTCATCGATGCAGATGGGATCAGGGCTGACCCAAGCAAAACCGAAGCCATCCAGGAGATGCAACAACCAACGACAGTCGCGGGAGTCAGACGATTCCTAGGGATGGCAAATCAGCTAGGGAAGTTCACCCCCAATTTGGCTGAGCTCACTCAACCCCTTCGAGAACTCCTAGGGAAGTCCCGAGCCTGGACATGGGGTCCCGCCCAGTCAAGAGCCTTCAAGCAGGTGCAGGGGGAGCTCATGAAGCCCACCGTCCTCGCCCTCTACGACCCTGCAGCTCCAACAAAGGTCTCTGCTGACGCTTCTTCACATGGACTCGGAGCAGTGCTACTCCAGTCAATCGACGGTTCATGGAGGCCAGTAGCCTATGCTTCACGGTCTATGTCGGAGACCAAGCGCAGGTATGCCCAAATTGAGAAGGAGGCTCTGGCAACCACATGGGCATGCGAAAAGTTCGCCAACTTTCTGATTGGAAAACACTTTCTGGTCGAAACAGACCACAAGCCCCTGAACATCTGGACGCCCTTCCCCCACGAGTCCTACGATTTCGCTTACGACTCGACAGATTAGATTACGACATTAAACACGTCCCTGGGAAAGAGCTCTACACAGCCGACACACTATCGAGAGCCCCATCCACAAGCTTCACCTTGCAAGATTTGGCCGAAATTTGCATCATGGCAGCCATCACCCACCTTCCTGCGAGCGACCAGAGACTTGCTACATACAAGCACAGTCAGAGGATCCACAGTGCAAGTTGGTCCTGTAGTATTGCCGAGAAGGGTGGCCGGTCGAGAAATATGTTGACCCCGCAGTTCGAGCCTACTGGGATGTCCAAGGAGAACTCACCATTGGAGACGGACTACTCCTACGAGGAAACCGCATCGTCGTACCCAAGGCACTCCAGAAGGAGACATTGGAAAAGCTGCATGACGGACACCAAGGAATGGTCCGGTGCTGTCTGAGAGCCAAATCCTCTGTATGGTGGCCAGGCCTCTTCAAGCAGCTGACACATTTCGTCCGGAAATCTCCAGAATGTGCCCGTACAGCCAGACCCAAGAAAGAGCCCCTACTCCCAACCCCACTTCCAGAATACCCATGGCAACAGGTAGCTACAGATCTTTTCACTCTCCTATCTGGTATTAGTGGACTACTTTTCCCGCTATCCAGAGGTAATTCACCTGCGATCAACTACCTCCCAGTCAACCTTTGCTAGACACGGCATTCCAGAGAGAGTCAGAAGCGACAATGGCCCACAATTCCATCCAAGAGAATTTGCCGACTTTGCAATTCAAAACACACTACAAGCAGCCCCCACTACCCCGCAAGTAATGGACAGGCAGAGAGAGCAGTGCAGACAGTAAAACAACTTCTGGGAAAATCCACCGACCCCTTCATCGCACTCCTCTCATACCGATCGACTCCACTACCTTGGTGTGGGAGATCACCAGCTGAACTACTTATGGGCAGGAACATCCGATCTACATTGCCCCAGACCACAGAAAGTTTGATTCCACAGTGGCCCTACCTATCAGAGTTCCGACAAACGAACAAGTCATTCAAGAGGAAACAAAAGCGAGATCATGATCGGTGCCACCGAACTCAAGAAGTGCCTGACATTCGTGATAACACCAATGTCTGGGTGACCACCGACGGACACAACACATCAGGGAGAACAGTGACATGTGGCAACACGCCACGTTCATATATTGTGGAAACACCAAATGGCGAAGTACGCAGGAACCGCACCCAACTGTATATCAACCCCTCGGACAATGACAACGACAAACATCCTGTGACAACTGAAAGTCACACCCATATCATGACCAGTACTAAGACCGGAACTCCTATCCATCCACCAGAGAGACTGGGTCTATAGGAAGGGAGATGTAGCCTCCCCCGACTAAACGGTGCGCACGTGCGACGTCCGTGTTAACCTATTTACACTACGTGGAACTTCATTAAGCACGTCCACGGATAAAAGCAAACGTGTCAAAATGCAGAAGAATGAGGTTCCACATAGGTTAACAAGGATGTTGAGCGCACGCATCGGATAGTCGGGGGTTGGGCCGCCCCAAGACGAGGCACGCCCTTCTCTGGAGGCTGCGCTTGCGCGAGATCAACCTGGTGCAGGGGAGACAGCTGCACCGGCGCGGCGGTTATAAAAAGCGCGCGAAGTTCGAATCTAGTCAGCCTGCATTTGGACGTTCCCGCCCTCCCTCACACAGTTAACAGTTTGAAAATATAGGCAAAAGCCAATAAGCACGTACGTGGAATAGAGCAGATAAACGTAGAAGAGAACATGAGCTGGGCAAAAACCAATAAGAACGTAGATATATGAAAGAACGTGCAAATGCTACGTGGAATAGAGGAGAAAACAGGTGGAGATGCTAAAATTAACGCCCATCCACAGTGTGGATAAGCGTTAAAAAGGTGCTAATGCTCTGAAACTATGTGGAACAGAGCAGATAAATGCTATAAAACAGGGATTGTGACAAATAATTATGATTGAACGGCTAAAGAATGTGTGCATAAGGTGAAAAAACTTGGATAAACGCATGCCATTGCTTATACAATTCCAATTGGCTCTAACCCAAATTTCCACCCGAAATTCCAATTATAAACGTGTGAAAACGTAGGAGCATATGAACGTAAGCATGTAAACACTAGTGAAATGGTGGAACAGAGCATTTAAAAACAAACATGTCAAAATGCTGAATAATATGAGCTGGATAAACGAAGAATGTGTGCAAAGAACGAAAATCGTGCAAATGCTCTGAAAAACGAAAAATTACGGTGCCATTGGTTTTACAATTTAAACTGTCGCCCACCTTCCAATCCTAATCAACGTGTGAATACGCATATGAATGTAAAAGCATTGAATAAACGTGAAAAAATGGTGAAAAAGCCATTGGAGCCAAAGAACATTTCCAATTGGTGCCTACCTAATAAACACGTGTAGATATGGAATATGAATGTGGTATGAGCTGAACAGCTTTTGTCCCCCTCGACAACTGCCTCTGCTGCAAGCCGCTCAACAACTGCTGCTATTGCTGCCCAACTGCTAACGCTACTGCTGCCTATGCGGAGGCAAGACAAGCTGCTGCCGCCCCGTGTCTGCAGATGCAAGCCATACTGCTTTCCCGCCACTGCTAACGGGCGCCTTCCTAAGAAAGACTGGTTCTACATTACGCTGGCGTCCTCGGCTCGCACTTACACGCCACAGTAACGCCCCCGAACCCGATCACATACCTGGAAATATGGATAGGACCGCTGCTGGTGCGGAGAGGAGCATATCTGGAACTAGGAACAGAGCTCGAACACCCAGAGGCAAGTCCCGGAGTGGAGGCTGTGGGAAATATATATTGCAGCACACGTGACGTGACTTGGTGAACCAATGCTGACCTGCCAGAGCTGAGACTGCAGACGCGCCGGGATCTCGCAACCGTTGTGGCCAAGGAACTAGAAGTCGGTGAACGTGGCCATGGTTTTCAACTTTCGCGAAGAAAACATGGCGCTGTTGCTGACGCGAGCGTTACTAGGTTGATTCCAATTTCAGCGGGCGCAATCTGCTGCTGGCGCACACAAACATTTCCTATTAATTAAGGTCCAACAACAATTCCAATTGGTGCCACCTACAAAGTCTGAAATCGCAGTGTATAAACATAGAAGCTGTGAATATGAGCATTTTATGCATTTTCGTGTATTGTGTACATTTTTCATCTTGGTATTGCTACCCTTGAAACTGCTATAAACCAAATGAGTGAGCCAACCCACTCATACAACTGGCATGATTCCGTTTCATTTTTTTGCCTCTATCCTGCCCTACACAGCACTCGACACTAACCCGAGTGGATCAACTGACCGACTTCCGGCCACACCCAAAATCACTCCACGCGATGCGCGCTTACTACTAAGGCGACGCGGACTCATTCAAGCGCACTCTGCGTATGTGTGCTGCCGATAACTCAGTTCCACATATGGTGTATCTCGGTCAGGTCAGGGTTTACTGAGGGTACCTCAAGGCAATATTGCGGCCATGCCGCGACCTCCACATCAACTCGTAGAGGTACGAGTTCCTCCATATGTTTGCATGTTTTGTGTGTGGACCTCCACAAAGTGGATGGAGTGGTAGTGGTTGGACCCTGTTGTTGGTCGCTGTGAACCTACCTCGTCGGTGGTAGCTCGTCCTCTGTGATGCTTGGGCTTGTGGCGAAAGAGGCTGTACAACTACCCAGCCAGCATCAATGGAAAGTCATGGTTGAGGAGTCTCCAGCTGCATATGTCGCGGAAATAAGTATTGCAGTCTTCTAAAATGTCCCACAGCGTAACGAGACGCTGTTTCTGCAGGCCGAGTCGGGGGCACCTCCATCGGTGATGTCACTTCTGGAAACCTCTGGACCAATCATTCCATTTTGACTGCAATTTGTTCTCTTAGTGTATGTACCGCTTGCAAGTTCTTTGGACGTTACATTGCGTATACGCACTGTATGTAGAGTGCGCTTGAATTAGTGGGCGTCGCCTTAATAGTAAGCGCGCATTGAGCGAAGTGATTTTGGGCGTGGCCGAAAGTCGCTCCGGTTGATCCCGTGTATCCACCCGAGTTCTATTTGTCACATTCTTCACTCCGCTAAAAAGATGAGCGTCTTGAAGCTACACTGGATTTCTGAAGCTGTGAAAGAATTTCTTTTTGCGATCTTCCCCGTGGAAGGTGACACGTATTCCTGCACGCCTGTCTCCGTGATCTCAGTGTCGCTATGTACTTCCCTTTTACCGCTACCGTGGCGTGGATACACAGGCCACTGGGAGCTGAATCAATGGCAAAATCAGCGACTGTTAGCCACGTGGAAGAGGGACTCGAAGTGAATTATACTTATGTGATGGACTGTTATTCGATTTGAGAGCTCAATGCCCCGTTACGACGTGAAACAAAGTGGATATTCACTTAAAATACCGAATTAAAATTTGAAATCGCAGAATTTGGAATATTTACACCGATGCACATTTCATATTAACGCCCACCCATAATTGCACTAAAGATAGAACGGTTAATTAATGAAATTCAAATGAACCACCATACCACATTTTGATGCACAAGTTTCACACAGATCCCCCCCTTTACTAACGCTTGTTTTATTCTCTTTGGCGCCAGCGCACAATTAAAATTAATACCCACCCACAATTCCAATTGGTGCACACCCTCACAATTCCAACCCCATTTCCAATTAACCCCAATTCTACTTGGTGCCCACCCTTACGCCCACCCACAATTTGAACGCAAAATACCAGGGCCGTGGGAAAGTGAAGAAAAACCTGAAAATGAAAAAAAATGTGAAATAAAAACATAATGGTGAGAAATGCCCATATGTGCAAAATTGGCGAACATTAGGCGTTAATTGAAAATGTTGTGTATACGTGAGGGGCGTATTTTTTGTTTTTCCTTTGATATTCGCACATTCCTGCAAACGTGCACATATTAAAGTCGCTTTTTCGCAAAATGTCCGTTTATTCCGTTCGTTTACGTTTAACTTCGTTTTTCAAGTGCATCAGTGTTTCCATTTACTAAAACAGAAAATGAAATATGAACGTAAAAAAGAAATATGGAATAGAAAATACCATAAACGACGTTCAACTTAGTAAAAAAGGTGAACGCACGCGATTGTAAACGTGTGGAAAAGCTGGAAACACGGAAATTCAGATAAACGCACAAAAACGGCGCAAAAGCGTCAATGTGATTAAAAACTTAATGATGTGTGCTAAAATGACAATTTATGAGGTAAAAAAAGAACTGAAGAATAACACGAAATAAGCGTAAAAATGTTCGTGGAAAAGCAAATAATGTAAGTGAAACTGACATATACTTTGAAGACTAAGAGTTTTCGCGAGTTTCGTTTATTTTTTCTTACTCTCGATCATTTAACAGCATGAACGTGGATATGGTAATCGTTTTAATTCACACACTCACTTTTCGCATTAACTGTTCTACGTTCATATTCATATACATTTCTACGCCTTTTTCTTACAAAAAATGTTATTTGGCGTATTAAAATGCTAGTGCAACCGCAGATATGAATCCACAAAAGAGTAACACGTTGAAATCGATGGGAAACACAGGTATGAAAAAAGATGAGATTGGAATAAGCGCGAAAAAATATGATCGGCTATTCCAAAAATCAGAGGCCATACGATTACCCCATTATTTCAGTAGTTCAACTGGCGAAAGGCGTCAGCTACAAAACTTAGAATATTATTGTGGAAAACGCATATATGTGACCGTGCACGCAAAAACCAACTTGTTTTGTTTCGTTGTAAAGCTGTTATTTTTGTCTATTTTTCGGAAAAACCTTTTAAAAGTTACGATTTATGAAACGCTTGCCACCCGGGGCTGGTGAACCCGCATGAACTACGGGACACGACGCTTCCGTTTATAACGCGTGGCAAGAAGGGGCTACAAACGCGGGGTTTGCGTCATCGTAAAAGCGCACATAACGCGCTTTACACGAAAATGTACGTTTTCCCGTAGCGAGTCACCTATGAATGAGGAAAAAAGTAGAAATGCGAACATAGACAAAAAGAGATGAGAATGAAATGGTCGAACGAATTTTACGGCACTAATGGCACTATTGGTTTTGTTTTTACATACGTAACTTCTATATCTCTAGAGAGAGAGCAAGGTAATTTTGGTACATAATACAAGATAAAAACACGTCATAGTAATGAATATTGCATTTAGTGAGAGATCACACCCCCGAGCCATCTCCTGCACCATCAGAGACACCATCATTTCCAGGACCATCGCCTGCACGCATGGTCAAGCACACTCAACAATGTAGTTGCTGCTGGAGATCAGAGCATACCTCGGATTGTCAATCCTGATGGGAATCACGAAGCTGCCAGACCTCAGATGTTCTCCACAACTTTGCCATTGCCTCTAGGATATGTCGGAAACGGTTTCCATTCCACAAAGAGGTGAGGAAGGATATGACAGACTTGCTCGACTCAGTTCGGGCATCATTCCTCGCCAACTACAAACCCCACAGAGAGAATGCCATTGATGAATGGTGAAGTTTGATGGCCGCTCCTCTATCAAACAATATGTCCCAATGAAGCCTGTCAGGAGGGGGTTCAAGTTCCAATGGCTACATCAGCGACTTCTCGGGGTAAAGTTGTCAAAAACCTGGTGCAGCCACTTGCAGGAGGTCACTACAGTGAAGTTGTTTGAAGACCTCCTGTGCCATATACAGGAGAGACAGGAATGGACTCATTGGGTCCTACAACTCACGTCAGCGGTATGCTGTCCCAACTTCGGTGAAAGAGGCCAGTATCCACAGCAGCCAGGACAGGGCAACCGTGAAAAATGTTTCTTAGAGAGACACGCAGTGTGGCAAAGCCCTGTGCGTGGAATCGAGGGATCCCCCTGGCCCATCATGCTTTGAACGATACCATTCACACTCTCAATAACTTGACTTACTTATCTGCACTCTGTAACCCAATGCAAAACTGAAGCAGCCATTACATAACAATCTCACATTTTTCCACGCAGCGTTTGCGCTTCCTCCCCGCGCAAAAGAATATTATTAGCTTCTGTGCGAGTAGACCAAACGCGGTACTTGTTTCGCGCGAAAGCGAGGGACGTCTCCACCGCGCGGTTATGCGGGTATGCGTCATAACGCGTATGCGCGGTCGGTAAACGGTTAACTCATTGCGGACACTCACTCACTCACTCATCACACACACACAAATAAACGCTTTGTGGCCGCGTTTATAGCTACAAATGCTGCTTTTCACCGATAAGGTCGAATTAAGAGTGTGAATATCAAACAATGTGTATAAGAGAAAAGTGATTAAATAGTGAAAAAATAACGTATGAAAATATTTATGAACTTCTATATAAAATTAAAATTGCGTTTCGAAAACCAAAAGGAAGCTTCATAGAACGAACGATATATCTGCGAGTTGTCCGATATATCACATACGAAAATTAAGCGTTAGACCGACTTCGTGTTTGCCATAAGAAACAATTAACAACGTATGGTAAAAGTAACAAAATGGCGCAAAAATAGACCCACCCACAATTCCGGTTTCATTGGCACATCATTTCCTCTGTTCCACGTATTCAGCAACATTTAAACCTCAAAAAACCGTCGCATGGATCATAAAGTTTTCGCACGAGATATTTTGAGCGTCATATATAAGTGAAATTTCTTCTCCAAAAAACGAGTAACTTTCTATGAAAATGTGACCTAACCAACATACAACTGACTTCAAAAAGTAAACTCCATAGAAAACTGTGCTGTGCATCGCAGAAGTATAAACCATAGTGTATTTTCTCTCACACACGCTCGCTCTTTTCTGTACAGCGAAAACACACATTCATGCACGTATTTACCTTTGGTGCACTTACTTCGCGTCGTCCGATTGGTCAGTTCAGTTTTTGAAATATATAAATGACACTGCGTGATTGAATTTTTTAATGCAATTTTCTGTTGTTAGTCACAAATTGTTTTTTTTTTTAATTTCTAATTATGGATTTTGATTAAAGTAAGAAAAAATTGTAATAAAAATTCTATTTAAACAAACAATCGCTAATTTAATTTGGAGCATGAAACTGTCACAAATGCTTGTGATAAGCTTTTTGTATAAACGCGGGTTGTTTTGGCAGCCACAGCGTATGTGACATATGCTGTGACATCCACAAGCGATAGTCATTTCTTACGGTTTTTTCGCGTTATACCTAATCCCAGTTCGTTTACAATTTGTCATTTTTCTCTTTCGCTTAGAATTGGTACCGTTTTTGTGCGTTTATCTTTTCCACAGATTTATTCGCAATACATATGCATGTTCTCACGTTTATTGAGTTCATCTGATTTCAAATATTATTTATTATAACGTTTTGAACTTGTTTTTTTTCAAGTTTTTGTTCGTTTATCATGGTTTTGAAAGTGGTTTATTGAGTTCATCATTGCATTTTTGCCGTTTAACGTAACGTATTTTTAAAAAAGTTTTTCGAAATGTCACATGGCGCGTTTGATCATTAAATTCTGACGTTTATACGTCGGCAGATTAAAATTGACCAAAAAACGTGGATTATAAATCCCGTATTTTCCAAGTGCGTGTTTCCATGGAAACGCCCGCAAAAAAAATCTTCGATGAACTTCCGCGAACTGTCGCTATCCGATGCCTAAGAAACTTCCACCGGCTATCGGAAGACGGTTGACCTGGACGATTTTGAAGGCTGGCACGGCCTCCGTCTAAATCGCGTATTTCCATTAACGCGCAGTATATTTGATGTTTTTGCTTTCCATTAAATTTTGTGGCTTTTTTCACTCTCTTTTCGTTCTTTTCGCTTCTATGACATATTAATATTGAAACACATAACTTCCAAAAGGCGCACAAAATACATACATATTGGAGTGAATGCTGACCAATGTGTCGGCGTTTCTCAGTTTGGTACGAACCATATTGGCGTTTTTTCTAAAGTTCGATATTCACTCGTTTTTTTGTTTAATTTTACGCAGTTAAATCCTTTATGTTCACGTATTATTCTTTGCATCATATTCATTTTGATATCACAGTTTTTTGGCACAAATTCATACGTTATCGTTAATTGCAAGTTAGATAGTGTGTGCAAAAAACGAAAAGGAACATTGATACGTAGACCCCTTAACCCTTTACCGACCGAAGACGCATATACGTGTCATTTAAAACGGACGCACGTACAACCAAAGGCGGATATATGCGTCATCCGCACTTACCTGCCCACTGCGGAAGTTGAGATCGCTGGACGGCATCCAAAAACAACCTCTGCGTACCTCAGGTACGGAACTAGGATGGGCGGGTCCACCGCGAAAAGACGCGCATGCGCCCAAACCGCATCATTGTACCAGCTGCCTTCGTAACCGCTGCGAGTTGTGGCTACTCCGCGGTTCAGTGTAGCGTAAACAACGGTAGATCACACCCCCAAGTATTCACAGCAGCTCAGGTGGGTAGCATTCTTGAGGACCAGACTGATGAAAATTGAAATAAGATTGTGGATATATGTACAAAATTAGATCAAAAAGTGGAATATTTGTGCATTGTTGCGATTCCCGTTTTTAATGTGACACATTAACTTCATTCCGTTCGGAGGGAACAATGAATGGAGCCGGACGCACCTTGGACTTCATACGAGAAATTTGACAAGTTAACGGAACCGGGACTCTCATAAAATATATTTCTCAAACTTCAACGTTTAATTCATCCGATCACGTCAGTATACCCCGCCGCACTCACATCGAACGCAGAATTTACACGTTATTTGAAATATCTATATTTATGACCGGCTACGGGAAAACGAAATTGACAGTCAGTAAGCGAGTTATGTGCACCTTATGATGACGCAAATCCCGCGTTTGTAGCCCTTTCCTGCCAAGCGTTATAAACGGAAGCGTTGTGGCCCCTAATGCGCGTAGTACAACAGCGCTTAATAATGACGTAATTCAACGCGGTTTGGATTGAGGAGGCCTATGGGCGAATGGTAGATACTCGCGCAGACTACCCAAATCTGAAGTATGCAAGACGACAGGGGCTACAATACAAACTGGGGCATGTTTGCAGTGGACGAGTGTTATTTAAAATTAGAGGCGAAGACTCCGTTAGGCCCTCCTCATCGCCTTGCGAGAGCGCTAGGTCCTTCTCCGTTAAAAAAAGTCTGAATCGCGCGGTACCCGCTGTTTGGACTTTACTATTGAGATAGCGCTACGTGGAACTCCACACGACCGTAACGGGAGCATTACACCGGAATTACGCATTGAAATTTACGGGCCGTCAAACTCTTCATAGTTTCCACGAGAGATAGCCTTGTTCCACAACCGTGCGAACGGGTTTAGGGGGCGTGTCAACGCACGACGTGCAACGCAGCGCTTATGCGGAAATATTTCTTTACCTAGAAAAATTGCCGTACTCCCGGCAACAAAAGCATCCAGAATGGAACGGGACATCCGCACCAAATTTTGAACAAGGGTAGAAAACGCGGAATCCGGTGAAATATCAAAAAATATTTTTCCCGCCTTATGCCTGGTTTTCGCGTGGACATTTACATATATTTTGCGAGAAAATGGACGTTTTCCCGTAGCGGGTCACATATTCTGACATGTTTAAGTTTTTGTCCTTCAAAACACATGATTTTTGAGATATGATCTCCATTTTCACGCCAGTACGTGTTTTGAGCTCATATACTATTCTCTTTCATTTTTAGTACACCCCGCCGCACTCACATCCTAATTTGCGTTTATCTTCTGATTTATTTGATTTATTAAAACACATGATTTTTGATATATGATCTCCATTTTCGCTCCGGTACGTTTATTAAGCTCATATACCATTCTCCTTCATTTTGCATACATTAGCTTATTTGCATTTAATAATTGCTCGGTTCAACATATCTTGCTTTTCAGAGATTTTTTTATCCGTTTTACCTTTATCTTATTGACTTTTACATTTCTACAAATTTCTATGTTCATATTTCAAATTTAAACGTTCTTATGTTTATTACACTTTTTTATGTACACATATCTACCTCATATCCATAGCTTTTACGTTGTGATTGTAGTTTGAAAAATTTTGGTGGGCACTAATTTGAATTGTATGTGGCCATTCATGGATGGGCATCAATTGTAATTATGGGCGGTCATTAATTGAAAATGATGGTGGGCACCAATTGGAATTCTGGGCGGGCATTAATTAGAAATGAGGGTGGAAATGTGTGCGGGCATTAATACAAATGTGGATGGACACCAATTTGAATTGTGGGTGAGCATAAACTGGAAATGAATGTGAGCACCAATTGGAATTGTGTGCTTGGGCATTAATTGTAAATGTGGGTGGGTACCAATTGGACTTTTGAGTGGGCATTAATTTTAAATAGGTTGGGCACCAATTGGTATTGTGGGTGGGCATTAGTTGGAATTGTGGGTAGGCACCAATTGGAATAGTGGGTGGGTATTAATTGGAAATGTGGCCGGGCACCAATCAAACTTGCGGGGTTGACTTTAATTGGAAATGAGGGTGGGCACGAATTGCAATGATGGTTGGGATTAATTAGAAATGTGCTTGTGAAACGAATGGAATTGTTTGTTAGGATTAATTTGAAATGTGCGTGGGCGATATTTGGAATTATACAAGCACATTATTCACTTTTCGCACTCGTTTTTTAACCGTTCTACTTTTATGCAGGTTCATATTGGAAATTGACTGCGAAATTCGGCACGTATATCCTCTTTGTTCCACGTATTGACTGAGCTTTTGTTTTCAGTTCTGTATAATATTCACAGCTTCCATGTTGATACAAACGTCATAGGAATTTTGGGTGGGCGTTACTTGGAAATGTTTCTTGGCGCCAAATGACGTTTAAACGGCTATTAACGAGGCGGGCGCTCTCCCGTAGAGCGCTGGGCCAGCGCGCATGCGCAGTAAAATCCGCCCGCTAGGCTCGCGATATAGCGAATGCGCAAAGATTGAAATTGGGATCAACCTAGCAACGCTCGCAGGTCTCTCCTCTACCGCTGGTCAACAACAGAGCTGTGTTTTCTTCGCGAAGTTGTAAACCATGGCCATGTCCACCAGCTCCTTGTTCCCTGGCAACGACCGACTACGTCTCCCGTCTCAATCTATCTTTCCCACATACACGTCTCTGGGACTTGCCTCTGGGGGAGTCGACCTCCGTTCCTGGCTCCAGCGGCCTGGTGGTATTCATCTTCACTTCGGGTAGGCATTTCATGTGCTAAGTATGCTCTGTGTATGCGGTCGGTGGTGGCCTAATCTAGAGTCCCTCGGCGCAGCGGGGCGTTGCTGTGGCGTATAATAGCGAGTTAAGGACGCCAGCGTAATGTATATACAACCAGTCTTATGTGGGAAGGCACCACAGGTTTGACAGCAATTGTACCATTGTTTTTGCGTTAAATCTGCTCTGTTCGATGTCTTTTCTGAGCATTTGCACGTTCTTATTGGCTATTGCGCAACGTTCTTGCGTTTTCACCGCGTTTATTAAGTGGGCTCCAATTGGGATTGTGGGTTGGCGTTAATCGGAAGTGTGGGTTGCTGCCAATTAACGCGGCTGGTCGCTTGTGGTATCCCCCTTCTGTATGGATACTTCTGCATAGATAATGACGGCTGTACGCGGTTATGTATACTTAATGGCGAGTGAGACTCAGGCACGTCGCACGGCGGCATGGCCACCTACAAGCTGAAAAGTCGCGTATTCGAACTCGGACCGCGGTGACACGCGTGCTGCCCGCGCTCCGCCGCGCCGTGACCAAGACGACGATGATGCGCCGCGCTCGATGGCCGCATTGCGTATGCTCGAGGTCGATATTACAACCGTGCTTTGGAGACGATGGTTATTTGGCGCCAAGACCATCTTCCACAGGAATAACTAGACGCACATATACCATAGGTCCTACCCAGCTGCATATAGGTTGTGCCGTAGGAGAACTGAATCGCCAGACGAACCGAGACGTTGGCATAGCTCTCCCTCTGAACTCTGCCACCTACCCAAAAAAATTTAAGAGCCTCCTCCACACCAGCTGCCTCTACGGAACCTGTGGCCCGCTGCTTCTAGCGCTTTGCAAAATTGGTTTGTCTCTTCTTCCACTCTTGTGCCTACAAGAAATGCAATATCGTTGACTCCAACATTACGGGGGAGAGGCAAATTTTTGTGTTGCAATAAGTCAAAGTGGTACGCATAGCTTGTTTGTCTCTTCTTCCACTATTGTGCCTACTGCGAAATGGTTGACACAAATATTCAGCAAAATTTAGGCGTGATAGAGATAGGTGTAGCGAGATAGCAGGTGTTACGATTCCACACTCCAACACTAGTCAAAGTGATACACATGTTGTTGTTTTTTTCTCTTCTTCCATTCTTGTGCCAAAAAACTGTTCACGCCAATATTTAGAGGCATAGCGAAATTTTGGCGAGATGTGCCCACAAAACATGTGCAATCCTGACACCTTTCTTTAGGGGGCACAGGGACAATTTTGAGAGATACAGATAAGTGCAGCAAGATATCAGATGTTACTATTCTGTACTCAAGTGCTACGCATAGTTTGTTTGTCTCTTGTGCGTACCAAAAATGCGAAATCGCTGACACCCTTGCTAAAGGAGGATAGCGATATTTTAGGGAGATAATGATAGGTGCAGCAAGATATGAGATGTTACTATTATACATTCCAACAGTAGTTAAATTACTACGCATAGTTAATTTGTCTCTTCTTTCACTCTTGTGCCTACTAAAAGTGTTGACACCCTTAATTAGGGAGGATAGCGATATTTTGGGGAGATAGGGATAGGTGCAGCAAGATATCAGATGTTACTAATATACACTCCAACAATAGTGAAAGTACTACGCACAGTTAGTTTGTTTTTTCTTTCACTCTTGTGCCCATAAAGAATGCGCAATGCTTGACACCTTTCTTTTGGGGGGAAAGCGAAATTTTGGCTGGATAAGTGCAGAAAGATATTACTATTCCGTACTACATTAGTCCATGTACTACACCTAATTGGTTTGTCTCATCCTCCACTCTTGTGCGTACAAAAGTTGCAAAATCGTTGACACCGAGGATAGCCAAATTTTGGCGAGATAGGTATAGGTATAGAGAGATAGCAGGTGTTGCGTCAAAGTGCTACGCATAGTTACAGTACTTTGTCTCTTCTTTAACTCTTGTGCCTGCAAAATCGTTGACACCCTTACTTAGGAAGGACAGGGGTGATAGGGATAAGTGCAGCATGATAGAAGAGGTTACTATTCATCACTCCAACACTAGGAAAAGTAGTAGGCATAATTTGTTCGTCTCTTCATCTCCGTTTGTGCCTACTAAAAATGCGAAATCGTTGACACCCTTAGGATAATGAGTAGGTGCAGCAAGAGAGCAGTTAGGTGCAGCAAGAGAGCAGTTAATACGATTCCACACTCCAACACTAATCAAAGTACTATGCATAGTTGGTTTGTCTCTTATGCCTAAAATAAATTCGAAGTCGTTGACACCCTTACTTAGGAAAGGAAAGCGTAATTTGGGGGAGATAGCAGCAAGATAGCAGATGTTACTATTGCATACTCCAACATACATTAGTTCATGTACTTAGTATAGTTGGCTCTTCTTTCATACTTGGGGAAATCGTTGACAAGGAGGATGGCTAAATTTGTGCGAGATAGGTGTAGCGAAATAGCAGGTTTTACGATTCCACACTCCAACTCTAGTGAAAGTGCTCTGCATAGTCTTCTTCCACTCTTGTGTCTCCAAAAATGCGAAGTTGTTGACACCAACATTAAGGGGGACAGCCAAATTTTGGCGAGATAGGGGTAGGTAGCTGGTGTTACGATTGATTCCACACTCCAACACTAGTCAAAGTGCTACGTATAGTCTTCTTCCACTCTTGTGTCTCCAAAAAATGCGACGTCGTTGACAAACTTACGACATCGATATGTCCATACGTTTTTGTCACTGCTCATTTCTGGCCATGTTACAAGTTTTTTTTCTGCGCCTTTGCACATGCTTCGGTTTTTTTCAGTTATCCGCATTTTTTCTGAGGATTGGAATGTCATTTAACGTATCACGTCATTCTGTGCATTTGCAGCATTTTGGAATATATTTCTGCGCGTTTTTTTTTGCATTTTTGCAAGTGTTTTGTACGGATGGAAATATTTTCTTGCTGTTCAAAGTGCTCTTGGTCCATTTTAAAGATTTTTTCAACGATTTTTATACTGTTATACGTTTTTCTGAGCTTTTCGTCATTGTTGGAAGGTTTCTCAGTTTTTAAAAAACTGATCCACGTTGCTTATGTGCATTGGAATGTCATTACCAGTGCTTCATGTCTTTTCTTCCTATTTGTACGTTTTTGGAATATGTGACCCGCGATGGGAAAAGGTATACACCATTCGGCGGAAATATAGAATTTCAAAAAACTCAATGGTTTTGGAAAATAATACTTTATGACTATAACCTAGCCTCTACCTTTTCGCGTTAGAACGAAGTCGATCTACCGCTCGTAGCGCCAGCAGCGTCCCATCATAGTTGTGGGTGTTTCCTCCGCTTGTATTGCATCATAAAAATAATTTCTGCACACAATATTCCAAATAACGCGGGCGGCAGTGTGCGCGTGTTTTTGCTCATGAACGGAAGCAGTACAGTTTTCTTCGTTGTATGTAGAGTGTGTTGCACTTTAGAACGTTACGCGTAACGCAATATTGAATTTATGCGCCAAATTGTTATCCCAGAGCGGGTGACACAATTCGCACGGTTTTCTGCATTTGCCCACCAGCCCACCTTTTCAGCACAGGTGAAGATTTTTCTCACTGCTGTACGTGTTTTCGCCAACGATACAGTTATAAGTTTTTTCCACATTGTTGGGAGTTTTTCTTAGTTTGTTTCACTGATCAACGTTGTTTTCTGTGCATTGCGACCTGATTGTCACTGTCTCACATCTTTTCTGCGCATTTGGAATGTTTTTCGTGTTTTTCTGCATTTGCACAGGTGCTCCAAGTGTGTCGTGCGGATGAAAACTATTTCACATTTTTTTGCCGTTTTGCACATTTTTTGAATTTTCACACCGATCAACGATTTTCTGTGCATTGGAATGTCAGTGTTTTAAGTCTCTGCTGTGCATTTGCACTATTATTTTCTGTGCATTCGCACGTCTTCCTGCGCTTGCGCACCTGCTACAGGTATTTTCTGCACATGCGCACATTTTCCTGCGTTTACGCAACTGCACCACGTGTTTTTCATATGTGCATGTGCATATGTTTTTCTGACTGGTCCATGCTTTTTCTGCCCATTTTACACAGTTCTTTCCTCCATGTGGATAACATTGTGTATGACCATTAACCTCAGGTATTTCACTCCCATGTAGAATAGCTTGGCTGTATGTTGTGTCAGAAATAGGATGTGAGAAAAATAGGAAAAAAGTTTTTTTCACTAACTACTTCACATTTTTTCCGTTTTGCGAATTTTTCTTATTTTTCACACTGATCAACGATTTTCTCTGCATTGGAATGTCAGTGTTTTACGTCTCTTCTGTGCATTCGCACTATTTTTTCGCACGTCTTCCTGTGCTTGCGCACCTGCTACACGTATTTTCTGCACATGCGCACATTTTCCTGCGTTTACGCAACTGAACCTTTCATATGTGCATGTGCATATGTTTTTCCGACTGGTCCATGCTTTTATACACAGTTGTTTCCTCCATGTGGATGACATTGTGTATGACCATTAACCTCAGGTAATTCACTCTCATGTACAATAGCTTGGCTGTATGTTGTGACACAAATATGGATGTGAGTAGACAGAAAAATAAAGTGAGGTGCGTATAGAGAGAGCTAGAGTAAGCAGTGCATGCATGTATATAGTACAAGCCAAAAACAGTTCCCACTACCGTACCGGTCACACTGTAGTAGTAGTAGAACTACGGTCTTGCTACGCCGTAGCAACGCCGTACTACAGTGGAAGCCGTAGACCTGCTACGGCACAGTATGCCGTAGTTTACTAACACCCAGATACAGTCCTCTACCAAGCAGCGTTGCCCCATGCAGCGTTAGCTAGCTGTAAGGCGAGGAGATCCACACGGCGTTCACAAAGCGACAGTGCTGATGGCGAGGTGATCAAGGGGGCTGCTCTTGCCGTGTTGATGTACGTGGTTTAGTGGGCGCGGTCGCACGCGCGCATGTCGCGTCAGCGCGCTCAGCGGGTGCAAAGGAGAGCGAGAAGCGACAGCAAGCATGCTAGACACGACTGCGCTACAACGCTAGTGTTCTTTAGAAACAACGCTCGTTGCTTGCTAGACCTTTATCTGCCACCGTTAACTTTACTACAGTGGGCCACGTTTTCTCCCGCTACATGCAACAAGACGGCCATAAAGCGATACCAACGGGTTCAGTGCCACACTGGCTTTATTAACCCTCGGCGTGCATGCACAGCGAGGATTACAGTTGTTGGTTTGTCTGTCTGTGTGTGTGTGTGTGTCGACGCTTATTCTGGCACTACAGGCTATGAGGTGGCCTATTAGCGATATCAGCGGCTTCAGGACTACGCGAGCCTTAAAAATAAAAGGGTGATTTTCCTCTGAAACTACTGCGTTCAAGAGATATGCTGTGAAAACAAGCGAAAAAGCCAATATGCACAATCGCACTGGGCTCACCGCGACCTGATCCGCTCGCTCTGTACCTTGGGGGCTCAACGAATGGACTCCCGCATGCTATCTACTAGTATGATACTAAACCTTCCCGGTCCTTGCATGATTACCACCTCAAAAGTTGTTAGAGAGATGAGAGGAAACATTTATGGTGTGAAGAAGGGGAAGGAGAACGTATAAAAGCAGCAAAACAGAATGGATATGAAATTACATGATAAAAGACGATTCAACATGAATATACGCGTAGAAACCGTGCAAAGGAGAAGTAAATGCATTCAAAATCTAAGAAAAACGGGACAGATAATTCAGGTAAACTTACAAATGACAGAAAAGTAGTTAATAAGAAATAAAAATGTGGAGAACAAATGATTCATATGAAACAAAGAACGTACAAAAGTTAAAAAAACGTCCAATGATTCGAATAAGGGAGTGAAATCGCACAATAATAATAATACTCACGTGGCTGCCATAGCACTAGGGCCATAGACAACGCACCCAGAGCAATGGGCGCAACCGTTAACAAACGAATATACACCATGTGAACATGCGGTGTCTGTCTCACCTCTTCCACCAGTGACACCCTGCAGCTCCCCAGACGCAATCTGAGACTGTGTCTATTGTACGCTGGGATTATCGCCATATAACCTAACCTTTCTTAGCTCCCAAGCATCAAATATACAATCCAATAAGGCCAAGCAAAGAACCAAATTTACCCTCCCACAACTCACTGCCCAAAATAAAGGATGCTTTCCTGAAAACTATCAAGCGACTGGAAATGCTCAAACCCATCATCCCCAAGCACCCCCTGCAGGGCAACTAAGAAATTGGTCCTAAGACTACTCTATGCTGGACACTCCCACAACACATGACTTACAGTTTCAAACTCATCATCACACAACAGACACTCCTTCATCCCCTCCCTCCCCCTATGCCTACCCA
>CASHTH010002969.1:0-44487 GCA_030341885.1 Geodia barretti
GGGGGTATAGGCTGGCGTGAAGGCTTAGGGACTAAGCAAATGTTTTCCTAAGGGTCAAATTAAGCGTATTTTCTGTTAAAAGTAACCTTTTTGATGAGCAAAAGTAAACCTTGAAAAAAGTTGCCTTCTTGTAAAATAGTAATACGAAAAAAAATACACAGGCGGGAAAAAGTAGACTTATAATCCAGCGATTTATCATAAGCGATCCGCGATACAGATTCAGAGTAAATCAACACACTACAACCCGATTCCTGGAACGGTCCTACGCCACACGCTTATTACGAACTGCAACAAGGACATCCATCGTGTCAGTGTTGCTGATCTCGCAAAAAGTCTCGTTAAAGTTAACAATCCATAAGCGAGCCTCATCTCAATTAAACATATAGGCCTTGTTCGAGTTGCCTAGTCGTAGTTACTTATTTAAAGTGTAGCAATGTACAAGGTGGAAAATGGGGCTATGTGCCGCCCGGGGTCTGGAAGATCGAAGCGCGGGAAATATCGAAACGTCTTCTGCACCCTTCTAGTTTTTACGCGGCATAACGGACGCGGCTTCCTCTATAGAACAGAAGGGGGAAAAATACAACCCGCTGGATATTTAATTACAAGAAAAAATCTCAACCTACTCTGGTCAAACCGGTTCACCAGTATATTTCCGGGGAAGGAAAGAGTGAATTCTCTGGGAAATCTGTTTCGACTAGTTTCGATTAAAAACCGAGGCAGCCGCCCGCACTGCAATGGGTTACACAAGCCTTATTCTTCGCGGCTGACACTTGCCAAGAGTTTGCATTTTTGGAGGAGTGAAGGATCCATTGATGATTATCCTCTCGCGGGGGCGGGGTTCAAACCTTGAACCGCGTGTCATCGAGACCAATGCGAGAAGAAAAAAAAAAAACAGGGGAATCACATTACATGACAACTAACTTACCACTGTCGTTTGTTTCGAGATAGACCGACGCATTGGAGGAAAATAGGTGAACTGAAGTTCAGAATCTCGCGGTTGGAAGAGATGCCGACGGTTCAACCGACGCAGGAACGTTTTCGTTTGATATAGACGTTTATTGTCCCCCAGTCGCGGTGGGGTGATGTAAGTGAGGGGGGAGACTGAAAGAACGGGTGAAAGTTGACAAACCTGATAAATCTGTGTTGAAAAAGGAAAAACACGCGAAGTGATGCACTCCGGGAATGTGCAACCCAGCATTGGCAGTGCGGTTGGACAGTCTATATGCCGTACACAATGGCGCCGGCAGGACAGAGATGAAAGAAAAAGATTGAATGTAGTCTGGTGTATGTGTGGGGGAGGTTAATAACAATCAAGGGCAAATGAAATTGAGTGGGCCAACAGAAACAGAGAGGAAAAGGGGGGCTGGACTAGATTAAAATATGGGCGGATTCATCGTCAATGCTATCCGTGAGAAGCTATGAGGATCCGTGTTCGGCATATAGAAACCGTTCAGGTGCAGGAACATGACGCGCTGAGAAAAAGCGTGATTCTTGCCGTTGGGTGAAAAGCCTATCGGAAACGATATGCTATTGAAGTAGAAGCGAAATGCGATTAATCACTTGCAGCCTTTCTGCAAAAGGGGCGGAAACACTCCCAGAACGAAAAATTTGCGTATGACCCATGCTATCGGGCGAATGGGATTACTGGAGGTCAAGGGCTTCGAGATCAAGAGCGTGTTGGTATGTACAGTATGACTGCTAGTGAAAGGGGTTAATCCTCACGGATCAAAGGTGAAATGGGGGGTGCTGGAGGGTCACTGGCGTATAACGTATCCTCGCTGAAAGAGTTGATCTGTGCGTATTGAAGTCGCGCCTGAGGAAAAAAGAAAGGTGAGTCCTTGAAAAAGCTGTGAGATACGCAGCGGGGTCGGGAAGGGTTCTTTAATACGATCAACAGCTGTCAGCGTTGAGGGAGGGGAAATGGCAGAGGTGTCAAGAAAGATAGATCACAACTACCCAGTTTATGGTTACAGAAGATAATATGTCTGAAGCGGGTATTGTTGCGAAAATTATATTAATCGAATTTATATGATTAGGGGGATTATGACTACTTGGAATAAAAAATCTAAAGAAGTGGGGTCCCTACCGGTGAGGCAGTCAGTTGGGTGGAAGAGCTGGGACGGGGTTGGAGGGAAAAACCCCGTGAACCCACAGAGGGGAAGGAATAGGACAAGAGCCCCTCCCAACAAGTGAGATTTTGAAACCCTGTTAAGTTGTAAGGCCTTAATGTATCTGTTTAATAATAAAAATTTTATCGGTGTATAAAAGGCATAAATATGGAGGTTGTAATTTCTGGAATGGTGTAAACTATGCGTAATATAAATACCAAAAAAAATTTTTGGGAAGGAAGACAAAAAAACCTGCAGGGTCCTGTGTGAAAACACTCATCTCGCCTGACGCACACGGACTGTAAAAGCAAACCCTTCCCGAAGGGAGCCGAAAACGGAAAATGGAAGGCGAGGTAAAAACAAAATTGCAAGGGTAAGGCACACTTTGTGTAAAATTAACAATAAAGCGAGCGAGCAAAAAAAGGCATGGGGCCAAATCCCCATAGCAAAACGACCGCTGATCGAATGAAGAAGAGGGTTTAGCGGTTTTAATTTTTTCAAAAATGAAACCGACCGCTAACGGGACTAAAAAGTCGTTCCTCGCTGGGCTGGCGGAGTAAGGCATTGGTACTAAGGAAAGGGTACGTTCAAGCGTGCAGATGCAACACAAAAAGGCAAGCTCGCATAAACTAAATTGCCCGATGGTCCGTACAAAACCTCCGGGCGATCTTCATACGTAAGATCGGTGGAAGCGGAGGGCTACATTTGTGACAGATAGACAGTTGTAGATCGGACAGGTTCGGTCAAATACCACTTGCATAAGATGCGAGGAATAGTGACCATACGAAACTTATTGTGATGAGCGCATCCCCTCTACTCCATCGGATGCTACGCCAAGTCCAACAACTCCAGTACGAAGGGGATCGGCTAAATGACAGCAGGTGACAGCGGATATCCAAGGTTACAGCAGATTTGTGGATGAGTAAAGAATATACCGGACTGGCACTACAACGCATATTCACTGTTGACAAGGGCGACAAGGAAATGTTTTAGGGTGGGGAAATTTGCGCACCATCCCCGACGGAGTAAACTCAGATACGAATGCCCTTGATGCAAGGGGTTAATTGTCAAAGCGGCAAGGTAAAAAAGTGGCCGGGCTTTGTGAGTCGCACTATAAAAACATAATGAGCGAAGGGTGTAATAACTAGTAGGCGAAAAATAGCAGACAGAAATGGCTTTTTCCCGACAAAGGCTATCCGCTTTTGCGGGACGAATCACATAGAACAGGATTGTTGGGGAGTGGGGGTGGGGGGAGAAAAAAAGAGAAAAATGGAGGAATAACAGTGACCCATGTGCGACGATGGGGTGGGAAAAATTTTAACGGCCTGGAACAGGGGTGGGCAATTTCCAAACCACTCCGTGCTAGGCACAACTCGTGTGGTAACTCAAGTATAGAAAATAAACAAACTGACACCCTTCTACGACGCCGTATAAGAAAAAACAGAGACAAAAAAAAGAGGAAAAAAGGGAACAAAAAAAAGAGAAAAAGCAAAAAAAAAAGGTGTAAAAAAACAAACAAAGGGGATACAAAAAAAAGAAAGTATCCGATAAAGCGACCGAAATAAACCAAAGTAATGATAAACAACGAAAGGAGAACAATCCTCCGAGTTACAAAAAATGGTGTGAGTGAAACAACATAAAACAAGAAAATGTGCAGAACCATCACAAACTACACTATAACTGAAAACTTTCAAAGCTGGTATAAAGAGGGGGGAACAATAGACCTTTTATTTTATTTTCACAATGCGCGGGGGGTATATTAACTTACTTGAAACAAATAGGAGGTGTCCTGTAAGTTGCTAACCCAGGATGCCGTTCTGAGGGTCGGAAATCACTAGGGATGAAAAAAAAAAAAAGAAAAATTCGGTATGTGTGCTCCCCGGGGTAGGCCGCGCAAGGAAAGAAAAAAAAAAATAGGGAAAGCGACGGCAGGAGTTGATATACTGTCAGAATCGAGAGATGGCGACTCACTTACGCAGACCCACCGTGGACGGAGAAAAGAAAGGGTGCTAGCCCTGAAAACTCAAACAGCAAAAGGGTCTTAGCTTGTGAGTTCACGAGAGCGACTGAGATGTTGGAGCAGACATGAAAGGTGAACGGGTAAGAACGGTGGGCGTGAGCTAAGAAAGAACCATGTGGGTTAAGGATATTAACGAATATTAAATACAAAATCCAAATAACCAATATAGAGTACAACACGCGACGGAAGTCGTGAATAGTTGTCAGTTTTCTCGTTTAACCTTGATTTATCTCGAAAAAATCGCAGTCAAACCGAGACAGACCAGCAAACTGAGTGCTGAGAATATCGTGAACTTGCGTGTAAAAAATATTTTGTTATAAGGGTTAGTGGCGCACGCTCTAAAAGAAAATGCAGTCATCGTTAAATAGATACTGTCCCTATTCGAGCGACCTGGGGGTACCTAACCAGACCTGACGGAAAGAAAATGCCAGGGATCAAGATGTCCAATAGTGTTAGGCTTAAAACAACAAATGGCACGGATAACGAAAGTTTCTTCGCTCTATTGCGTGCGTATGGAACAGAACTAATCGCAAGCATTTGTGGTGCTACTATGTGTGTGATTGAGCTAATCGTGTGGCGGGGAGACAAGGACAAAAGGAGAAGAAGAAAGGGAGTCGGCACCATAACACCGCAACGGGGACGGCCGTCGCCGCAACGCAATGGATCCCGCTATCGCAACCAAAGAACCGGCGCCCTAGAATTCCAAGACAAGGTGATAATAGAATTTAAATCATCACCGCCAAAAGATCCGTGATGCTCAATACATTAAGAGTCCATCGACTCGACAGGGGGAAAAGGAAGGCGCCCGGGCGCATCACCTATAAACTGACGATAACGGGGGTCGGTAGATGCATGCAGGGAACTGCGGGTCAGTGTGGCCCCGTGGGTCCGTCGGGTTGGCAATCGTCTGCTTTGATAAACATCAAAATCGTGTGGCAGGTCTCTGCCTTTGGATAACTAAAAATAAGGGACGAAAAATCGGGCGCCAAATATCACGTACGGATGTCACAGAAGGAAGGAGAGAAGTTACCGATCACCCAGGGCATATAAAAAATCTCCTAACTCTCCGGCGGCTGCGACAGGGTATCTAGGATGCGAACGGTGGATATTACAGTCGCCGCGGAACCCTTTCGTGAATGGCTGTAAAACAGCATCCTGTAATAAAGGAAAGAAGGTGCGGCAACTGTGCCCACAAGACAAAGATGGGGGGGTCCAGGGACACTATGTTAACAGTCGAGAAAAAGGGAAGTCGGAACGCGGGGAAAAAAAAAAAGGAGAGGTCAGCCCAAAACAGCAGGGTGAAGAAGTGTGAACCGTAAAATACTCCTCAGACTTCTCTTCGAACTCGAAATGAGGGCATTGAAAGTGCAAACTGCGGCGGTGTACTATTTCCAGCCGTCTCACTTTGTAGGAACGACCAAACACAACAAAAGGAAACTGAAAATCCAGATAGAGCAAATCCGTGGACCCGCGTAATAAAGTGTGCCAAAAATCGCGACAACTAACTGATCTTCTTACGGTAAGACACGTGAGACTGATGATATACAGGCGAACGGAGAATGGGGTCCGTCGCATCATCGGTTAGCTGTGGCGAAGGATGTGGTGTCATTCGAATCCGAAACGCAGAGGCAGCCCTCCGCTAAGACAAAGGGTGCAACTCCACCCGCGGCAGGTGACGGCGCGTCAAAAGGCCGTGTCAGCAGATTTAGATGCCTACTGGGGTACGACAGGCAACCAGCATGTTCCGGGAAAAAAATGGAAGTTCGCTGAACTCGCGCAACTGAAACCTCGAGGGACGCCGAGTCATGCGAAAAAGAGACGTAGCAGTTGACAAGAAGAAGAAGGAGAGAAGAATCGTGATGCCAATGATAACCCGGTTAAAATGCAACAAGAGTCCCTGGGAATGTCACGATACCAAAAAACGATCGGCAGCGGGCGTAAATAATTTCGCCGGACTGCAGGCAGCCACGCACGTGGGTAGGGAAATGGAATACGGCCTTACGGCCTAACGACGCCTTCACCACCTGAGCGCGTAGAGGGGGGGGGGCAGGGGGGAAATAAACCAGGTCTGGCGGACATAACAGTCACAGGAGAAATAGTGAATCGGATCCAGGTCAAGTTCGCTTGTAAGTCGAAATGACACAGCGCATTCATATCGTTCAGGGGCGTAGAGGAGGCCAGCAGACGAGCAGGCAATGGAAAAAAAGGGAAATGGTTAGAAAAGGTCTCCGGGCTACGACCATAGCGGTGGGAGGGACCACACAGGCAAACGCACTTTCTGGACTAAGCGCGGGGTTCTGTCGCGTCGTTGACGTGCCAAGACGAAGACGGTGGAACGCTCTTACAAAAAAAAAGGTGGAATCACGATAGGAAAAAGGTGAGGGGGAAAGGTAACGTTACTCAGGTAACCAGCGGTGGCGGGTCGTAAGCGCTGCTCCGCAAAACGAGTTGGGGAATTACCGACCAAAAAGAAGCGTGGGGAAATGAAGATGGACTTCTCCGAAACACGCGTCAGCAGCTCGGGGGGGGGCGACGAGCGCAGGGGGAAAAGATGTGCAGAGGTGGAAACGTAATCTGGGTTCGGGCAAGCGTCGCGAAAGGTTGCGGAGGCCCAAGTAACCTTCAAACCAAACACCAAAAGCGGGTAAGATCCGAAAATACTTTGTCGTGCGGCTAATGTGCTGAACCGTCCGGTGGTAGATGTTAAATGTATAGACAGTGGCATGCTCTACACTGGTTTCTCACCCGGTGCTAGATGGGGCGGCAAAGATCGACTTGATAGGTGCGAAGAGCGTGACTTTGCGCGTCGGTGTATGAGAAAAATCAATACTACAAATCCCAGAACACACAAGCGCAATGCGCGAAAGGGGACGAGTGCAACTTGCTAACCTCGACGTGGCCCGAAATGCGACCAAAATAAATTAAACGAAAAATAAACCGGGAAGTAAGAAAAAAAATCGATGCCGGCGCATGGGTCCGAATAGTAAATAGGGAGAATATCGCCGTGCACGGCGGTGGAGAGTAAAGAATTCTACTGAGACAGTCCTCGATGATAGGGTGTGTAAATCAACGGAGCGGTACCTCAAGAACGGAAAGAAAGTTGCCTTTAGCGAACCCGTGCCTGCAGACCTTTCGCGATCCACGGACATCGCTGTCCCAACGTCTTTAGATGCTACTGGACGGATTTGCGGGCAGGGGATAGCATGCCGACTGTGAACATGCGCGGTCAAGTGAACAATCGCTCACTATATGTCTGGCTGTAACTTGGATACTGTTGGGGGGTCTCCCGTCGGTGCGGTTTAAGGTCTAGGCAGGAGGGCAAGGATGGCAGTACTGTGGTGGCGGGAAAAAATCTGGATGTGCAACGGGAAGGACCCACTATGGAGTAAGGGGGGGGACGGTTCAAACCCGGGTCAATGGCACGATCCTTTGGGACTCGCTTGCCAGGGGGTCGGACTATTGAGCGGAAAATCCGATGGGGGTCTCCAACGTAATGATACAAAATAGAGAAAAACGGTGTGGGGGGAGCCCAAGAGCCTACTGTGGACGTTCCTCGTAAGTGGTTATAATACAAACGGCGAACCTCGACTGGGTTCACGCGGCGCGTGAAGTTGTCATGTGAAGCAGGAAAAAAAAAAAATGGAAGAAAGGCTATAGTCGGTCTACCCAATAAATGTCGATCGGGGGGGTGGGCTAAATAAATCGTAGAAAGCCACGCAATCAGACAGGGAAAATGCAGCGAATAAAAGCAAAACACCACGAAAACACACAAAGGGGGGGGAGCGAATACAGACAACTCTGCGTGTGTGCGAGGTAGAATCAATGGCGACTGGTGCGGGGGTCGATAACACGGACATAAGCGAGTTTAGTCGCACCGCCCTGCTTAACAGGCGACGCCAAGTTGACGATGTTAACGGGACGGCACGTCAACTTCCTTTACCTTTGCCCTCGTCTTCTATCAACGGGATGCTGCTGCTAGACAAAAACGGTCCGATCGGTAAATCGTTGTTATGAAACTGACCGCCATTCGATAGATATAGATCCACGAAACATATTGGATCTTGATTGCGACGAAACGACCGGTCATACCGGCGGGCACTGCGGACGCTGATCTATAGGCAGCAACTTCTCGCGACGAGGCACGTCCGGAGAAAACCGTTGTTTGGACTAATCCGAATCCGTCAAACCCCGAACTGTGGATTCCCTACGATTGGCACGGATACCATGTCAAATCACGATTATATAACACCAAGGGGGGGGGGGGGTAGATTGGGTGTGGAAGGGGTGGGGATCGCGGACGTGGAGGGGGAGGAGGGGGGGAGGAAGGAGGGGAGGGGGAATTGCGTTTGGGCTCCGTCTGCTGGCTACTACACTGGTCGGGATCGTGCGGCGTATTGGGATGGTCGGATGCGCTTGGCGAACAGTGTGCGAGCGGTTTGTATTTCTATCATCATCTCGAACCGACGAAATTGTCGTCAATGCGGAAGATGTATTTTGAAATGCCATCGTTCACCGTCAGCAATCAAGCAATCAGCAATCAGAGAAAGGGGTTCTTAAACGAAAGCCTTCTCCTCTGAAAGCCGACGGTTTTCGAATAGTCCAATTCTTGAAATAAAAGGAGGCGTGGTGTGAAAGCCGCGGCCTTTTCCTTTTGTCTGAAGCAGTATTTACAGGATTTATAGGATTTTCGGAATGGGGAATTGTCTGAACCGGGATTATTGTGATTAGTGATTTTGTGATTTTGGAAGGAATGGGAAATTGTCTTGAGTCGGGATAACCCCCTACCCCCCTTATCAGGGGAATAAGAAGGAACACTTTAGCAGACAAATGGAATTCACGTTAACCACACGAAAAATTATGTTCGGTATGCTGCTGGTGCTTGTGCTGGCGTTCAGCATGCAAGGGATTGCAGATGCGCAGGACGCAGGTAGGCTTACGGTTCGGTGGATCCTTTCGATGGCCGCCCGGTTCAACAGCCACGGTTACATTTACTGCGCTCGATGCAGACAATCAGCCACTTTATAACACGTTAATCTGAGGGCTGATAGGTGGGACACTCTCCCGTTTAAGTGAGTCGACCGGAATCGGCGGCATCGGCACAGTTACCCTGACACGGGGGAACACGCGGGGAAAAATTATGTCAACCCGCGAGTGCTGACGGCTATCCGTTGGTGCTCACTCGGTTTTTAATCACGGGGACTCCCACGCCCACGAGCACGCCAAGGAGTTCGGGGGCGGCAGCAGCGTTAGCTATCTACGGCGGCAACGACCAGAGCGGTTCGTTGAACGTGCCGCTGGCAGAACCGTTCATCGTTGAAGCGGTGGATGCCGATTACAGTCCCGTTGAAGATGTTCGAGTCCAGTTCCGAGTGACGCAAGGCAGTGGTCGGTTCTCGCCTCGCACGCTACGCACGGATGCGGAGGGTCTCGCTGAAACGACCTTTACACCGATCTCTGCTGGAAGAGTCAGCGTGGAGGCGACTGTCGGGGGTGTCGATGCGTCCGCGGAGTTCATCGTCTCCGTTGAAGAGGCACCGGAAGCCGCGGATCCGGTAATCTCCAGTACCCGCATAGATCCGAAAGTACGTGTCGCGGCGGCGAACCGTCCGCCGATGTTATGGGTAGACGGTGGCGCGATTTATCGGCTCGTGGGAGCGAACGTCCAAAAATTCGCACCGAGTGTTGATAACGCCATGAACATCGCCGTAGATGCGAGCAATGGGAAAGTCTACTGGACGGAACAGACGGGTGCAAGTTCAGGCACGATCAACAGTGCGAACCTTGACGGCACGAGCGTTACGGAACTTACCTCGATCTTGAGTGTACCGATGGGCATTGCCGTTGACGCAACAGGGAGCAACCTCTACTGGACGAACGCCCGGGGTAGAATCCAGCGTGCAAACCTCGACGGTTCAGGCATCAAAAATGTGATGTCTGACCTGCCGGGTCCGATGGATATCGCCGTAGCACGCTGGTATTGTGTATTGGACGCAGTTCGACGCAACAGCAGGCGCAGGAAACGTTGGGATTGTGCACCCGACTGCGGGTCAAAGGATCGCTCGCTATATCCCTCGAGCTCGGATACCCCCGGTGGTCTCGCCGTACAGTGGCGGTAAAGTCTACTGGACGGAGATGACGGGTACGAATTCAGGGACGATCAACAGTGCGAACCTCAACGGGACCGATGCGGCACAGCTCGCCTCGATCCTTGCCGTTCCAAGCGGCATTGCCGTTGACACTGCGGGGAGTAAGCTTTATTGGACGAACGCCCGGGGTAGAGTCCAGCGTGCGAACCTCAACGGTTCCGGTATCACAAACGTCGTTGACGGTTTAGGCAGTCCGGGTGACATAGTGCAGAGCAACGACATCGCGGCACCCATGATGACAACCCCGACGCCCCCGATGACCGTCTCTCACGCTAAGTACGATGTCAACGGCGACGGTAAAGTCGATAACACGGACGCGGGTTTAGTCATAGACGCACTCGGGACGCGCAACGCCGCCTACGATGTTAACGGTGACGGCACGGTCGACTTCCTTGACGTGGTGCTCGTTTTCGACAACAGGGATGACAATGTGGCGGGTGCGCCGACAATTGTTGGCATGAAGCTGAGTGCGGCGCAGATAGATATTATTCAAGAACAGATCGAACTGTTGATTGCGACGAACGACCGGTCACCCGCCGCGCTGCGGACGCTGGTATACCTGCAGCAACTTCTCGTGACGGAGACCCGTCCGGAGAGAACGCAGTTGTTTGCGAACTATCCGAACCCGTTCAACCCCGAAACGTGGATTCCCTACGAGTTGGCGACGGATACGCATGTCAAGATCACGATATATAACACGCAAGGTGTTGTGATCCGGACATTGCAGTTTGGGCATCAATCTGCTGGCTACTACACGGGTCGGGATCGTGCGGCGTATTGGGATGGTCGGAACGCGCTTGGCGAACAGGTTGCGAGTGGTTTGTATTTCTATCAGCTCGAAACCGATGAGATGTCGTTAATGCGGAAGATGGTTATTTTGGAGTAGTTGTCAGTTGTTGGGTTTCGCGAGCTCAACCCAACCTACAAAGAAACTTATTGACGAAGGCGTGGTGTGAAAGCCGCGCCTTTTCTGTATTGTCTGAAGCAGGATTTATGGGATTGCGGTAATTGTCTGAATCGCGGATTGTCGCGGATTACACAGATGACGCGGATTATAGGATTGGTGATGGCGGTCGGCGGTTAGAGGTAATCGTCTGAACCGGGATTTATGGGATTGGGAGTCGGGAATCGGAGTTCCCTCCTACAGAAGAGGGGTATGGGAAGTCTACAGATGGATTTAGCACCTGAACAGCATTTTGTATACGCGTGGCGTTACACGGACGATACCGTCTGCAAACTCGGTGTCAGTACCCTCCGCGCTTTCTACGCACGTATCAAGGCGGCGAAGACTGTCACTTATCAGGATATTGAACTCCTCGGGATAGAGGTGTTTGGGACGGAAGCTGAGGCGCGTACGGCGTATCAACGACGGCTGAAAACGTTTGCGCGAGTCGCCGATCGACGTGCGTGGGTGCACTTCGATACTGTTGTCCGGCAGTGGACCGAAACTGAGTGCGTGTCCAACCCCCCGACCCTCGATGCTTTCAAAGATGCCTTTCAGAATGATCCAGCGCGCCGTGAAAAGGAGCGCGAGTATCAACGTCGGTCTTCGCAAAAACGCACGCCGCGAAAACGTAAAGCCGCGAAACCCGGCAAGAAACGCACGGAGAAGGATCGCGCTTATGAGCGGGAATATGCTCGAAAGCGGCGGGAAAATGACCCTGCATATAAGGAGAAACAGATGCAGCGTCAGAAGGCATGGAGAACGAAGAACCCGGATTATGACAAGAATCGGTATGCGACTGACCCGGAATACGCAGAAAGTCGGAAGGCGGCGCGTCGGGAACGGTATGCGAATGATCCTGAGTATCGGGCACTCGAGAAGCAACGTCGCAGGGAATTTGCACAAGATAATCCGGAGTATAAGGAAAAGAGAACGGCGTATATGCGGGAATATCGCAAACGGAAGAAGGCGGAGGCGGAGGAAGAATAGTGGTCAGCGGTTAGGAATTGTCTGAACCGGGATTATTGTGATTTATTGATTGCCTTGATTGCGGAAATTGTCAGAATCAGGGTTTGCGGGATTATAGGATTTATGGGATTGGGAGAGTCGGGAATCGAAGTTCCCTCCTACCAAGAGGGATTATCCTATCTTAACGATCTCGGCTGTTGTGTTGTTCTCTCGGAGTTTGGAGAGGTCGTATCCGCGGAGTGCGAGTTCCAAAAAGAGGGTTGCGTCTGCTTCTTTTTTGAGTGAACTGCATCTTCTTGGTGGATCGGTTCCGCCGCGGATCCGAATGTAACGTAATAGGGATTACGTTACGTTCGCTGATCTATCACTTTTTAATTATTCCTTGCGGTTCGGTCAAGTCAGTTTGACGAATGAAGTGCCTTTCCGTATATCCAGCCCGCCCGTTGGTTGGGCTTACGCTCTTTAGACAATAAGAATTTGTAACAGGAGCGGTTGTTTTTTTAACCTTCACGCCTGCTTGACTGATGGTTTCCGTCAGCGACGGCATCTTGCACTGCGGCGTAAAGGTGCTGCAACGACTGAAAGTATTCCATTTCGGCGTTTTTGATACCGTTAGAATCGCGACTGGCGCGCGCTTTGCGGAGCTTCTGGAACTGTTTCGTCAGTTCGCGATTGGCATTCTCTAAAATTTTATAGTGCAATTCGGAAAGCATGTTTTAGAGTTAAATTACCTTCGTCAATTAACGATGCTATGCACAACCTAACAGGTTATGCTACAAAGACAGCCACAACCTAACAGGTTATGCTACAAGCTGAAAAAATCCTTGCGAGAATGCCCTCAGAACGCTTTTCTGGGGCATGCCCCAGTGTGGGAACCCTCACGCAATCGGCGGTTTATCGTGCATCTGAAACCATGCGTTGAGAGCTGCCGCTAATATATCTTGGGTCGTCATATTCTTCTCGATACCGATGTGTTTCATCTGTCGATAGACGGCTTCGTCGAAATAGCCGCCGATATGTTTTTTCTTCTCGCGAGAGGGAGCCACTTTCTTTGGGTCCGTCGGAGTAGATTCCACCACTTCCAGATCGGGTTTCTGGAACTGCTCCGTCTCTTTGAAAACTTTTGCGAGATTCACTTTCTTACCTGCCTTTCCTGCCATGCTACACCCCCATCTCGTTGGCTATGTACGCGTAAAGCGCGTTGATTTCGTTTGTGGCTTTACTGCTGGGTTCAAACTCTTGGACAGTGAGCCCTGCGTTGTATGCGTGAACAAATCCGATCCGGTGTCCTACCTCGCAGGGCGCGCACGGGATGTCGTAGATCTCTATGGCTTGCCGCGCCTGTTCAGCGAGATCTCCCGCGTGATGGCACAGCATTCAAAACGATGTGTGCCGGCACTTTCGCGAGATGGACAACATCGATGGTGGAGCCGATCGCCTGTAGGTCGATCAGTGCGGGCTTACACGGCACTAACGCCATATCTGCGGCGCGTGCGGCATCGAGAGCCGCGGTCTCGGTATGCGGTGCGGTATCCAGAATCGCGAACGTCGCGCCGTTCTCCTCGGCGAGCTTCAGGATCTGTGATAACCGTTCCGAATGCGTTGAGATAACTGCGGGTGTATCGCCATCGCGGTTGTCGCGCCATTTCGCCGCGGAAGACTGCGGATCGAGATCTATTAAGGCAGCCGTGTGTCCGGCACGTTCCGCGGCGACGGACAGTGCGTGGCGAGGGTTGTCTTGCCTGTCCCGCCTTTCCTACTCAAGATTGCTAGCGTTTTCATCTTTTTAATTATTCCTTGCGGTTAAGGAACGTTGGTTAGGGACTTCACGTGTTTCTGTGTGGAGTCGCCCTCCATTACATTACGGGCTTGGTTTTGGGTGTTACGCTGCACGTGTGCACACCTGCACGTATGCACGTTTTCAAGTGTGCAGGTGTGATGTTCTGCACACGGAAGTAAAAACGTTAGATTTGGCGGTTCGTTTCAAAAGTCGTATCAAAAAATGACATACTTTTTGAGACAGGTTCTCAGAAGTCGTATCAAATAATCACCCCGACTCCTTGATTTATGTTGTCGGTTTCCTCCTGTTCTTCGTGTTGCGCTGCGAGTAGCGTGAATTCCGAGTGGCAAGTCGGGCAGCGTTGGTGGTAGAAGATGGGCAGGATCTCACCGCATGTTATGCAATCGAACCAGCCTCGGTGAACGTCAGCAGTTGTTATCGCTTGTGGCACGGGTCTCCTCCTTACTTTGTGTCCGTTCTAAAGCCGTTTTATAGCCCTCGCGACCGAGTGCTTTTATTTGGGTGATGGCGTGCTCGACGCTGCGTCGCGCGGATGTGTGGTGTCCGGATGTCGATCGAGCACCGGTGGCAAAACTCGGAACGAACCACCGATCTCTGGAGTCCCAGGCTTCGATGGACGACGATCGATGCCCAGCGGATACCTAATCGGTACGAGGTACGCCGGCGACACCTTTTGTCTGTAGTGGTAAAGCCTTCCGACGGGTATGTGAAACTCGATCACTTCGTAAGTGAACATAGTTTTTAGTCAGCCGTCGGGAATCGGAGTTCCCTCCGACAGTGTTTGATATGCTGCAGGTGTGCACACCTGCACGATTTCAAGTCTGCAAGGGTGCAGGTGTGCAGGATTGCAAGACACAACTTTGATTTTGAAGCCATTTTGGGGTTCCATTGCTAAAAATGCCTAAAAACGGTATTATAATATCGGTTTAATAGTAGTTGTCAGTAGCGAGTCTTCTCGTTATCGACGAAATCCGTTCGGTGTCGGTTAAAAAGGTTTTCGTACAAAGCTCTCTCTTGACTGTAATATGATAACTGAAAGCTTGCGTAGCAAGCGTACTGAAAACTAATAAAGGTATATTTTATGCTGGATAATACTTCAAAACTGACTCGAGAAAATGTGGAAGCCTTTGTTACGGGGCTCCAGAACGGGGACCTGCACAAGAAGATTTCAGAAGACACCGGAATCTCACCATACACACTTTCGATTTGGGAAAACGGCGCGCCCTTGCGATAAACCGTTCTGGACATTTGTTCTCCTTCAACCGCTCCGTGATTTTTTCCGACGCAACAATGAACCTGAAAGCAAGCCGTGATGCGGCTGCGTTGATTTGAAGCAGTTACAACAGATAAGCGTGACGATCGCCGAGAAGGTCACCGAGATTTTTTAAACACTTACTGTTCTTCTCAGCGAGAGCGTTGGGTGAAGACTCGCCAGTGCGTTTGGATGGCCGGCGTTTGTTCGCGGCTTGGTAGGTTGGTGCTGCAGAGAGGTAACGACGACGAAAACTAAGAGCCCCGCAGACCGACCGCGGTCATCAACGCCTCCTACCAAATTTTGGACGGAAGATGACGATTAGTACGGGTGAGAGGATAGCGGTTCGTACAATCTCCGTTCAGCAGGGTCGGGAAATCGGAGTTCCCTCCTACAGATCTGAAAGGTGTTCCTCCTGCTCATTGCTTGACGGTCTGCACCCATAGACGCGACTAGCCCGCAACCTTACCGACTATCTGCTGCCGTCTGAAATGCGGCATTCAGAGTCGTCCTTGCCGTCGTCAGCACACGATCGCCGACAACAGGAGACGCGGCAGGGCTCACTGTCAAGAGATCCCCTTTTTGAATACCGAGAGGCTGTATATCCGCCAGTGCTTTCCATGAAAACAGTTGCGAAAAAGGCGTCAGTTTAATGTTCCGGGGTGTGTCGTCCGCCCTGCGCTCGAGCATGCCCTTGCGAACAAGTACGGCCACGTAATCAAAAGCCGCCTTCTCTGAAAATCCAAAAGCTTTTCCGATCTCCCGAATGGTCGGTGGATATCTGGCTTCAGCAATAAATTTCTCTATGAAATCAAAAACCTCGCGTTGACGAAGTGTCAATCGCTTAAAACGAAATTTAGCCATAAATGAATCCTTTATCAGTTATCAGTTATCAGTGGGCGAGGTTCGGAATGCAGATCGCATTTGGGCGAGTACGCCGCAAAACCTCGCCAGCGATAGAACCGGCACATTCTCCGTCCATCGCTGAAATTGCGTCTCCCCATGCCATACGCGTTGCGCAATCGACACAGAGAAAAGGGTCGCCGGATTCCTCGCGCCAGTGGTGCATGGCTTCGGCGATCGCATTGGAAACCTCAAACATCTCGTTGCATTCGGCACATTTAATCCATTGTGTCAATGTGATTACCCGTTAGGTGTTGCATGCGTCGCGTATCCTGTCGAACAGTTCACGCGGCATATTGAAAAGGATGTCAACATCGATGGCACGGTTGAATGCCTCGATGGTGCTTCCGATTTTCTGAGTGGTGCGTTCAACTCTCGGACGCGGGATCCCATCTTCAAAGATGAGCAGTGCGTGTGTGATTTCTGTGTTCCGCGTGAGCTTCGCGACGGTTTTGTTGTGGAAAGCGTTCCGGTTTGTCCGTGAACTCGCAGAAGAACACCTCGCCACCTTCTATATTTTCAAGTCGATCTAATTGTTCGTCGATGTCCGTTTCTCTGATACGCATTTAAGTTGTCATGCGTCGGCCGGAACCGGTCTTCCCTCGGATACGATTGTGACGGTCCTCCTTTCATCTGCTCCGAGTTCAGGGTTTGAAGTGCCAAATAGAAAATTCACCCGTGCCAGCGGCGGCACAAGCATCTTCTTTGAGTTCGTCAAGGTACTGTGCCTCGATTTCTTCATCTTCAGCGAGTTCATTTCATCGTGTAGAGTCTTCACACCCATCGCAATCGTGCCTCTAAATCGACGTACGTTCCATCGTTGGGATCCGTGACCGTGCGGAAGTTTGCTTCTGGATGTTCCGCCATATAATCAGCGAGCTGCCGATCGGTCATATCACGGAACCATGTATCATTGCAGACTTCGCATGTGAGATGTGCGCATATATTCATAGGCCTCCTTATCGGTTTCGCAAACGGGATAGAATTGGTTTTCTGCGTTTCCGTTTCTTTGTTTTCGGTTTTTTGGGAGATTCCGGGAGTTGCACCTGTTTTTTCTCGGAGCATCTGCTGGATCTCGGAGTCTTACCAGAGTACCAAAAATCTGTGAATTGTGTTTTCATCACGCGTTCTCCTGCAAAATGTTGTAGACTTGTAGATTTGAAAGTGAACATCTTTCCGCTATGGCATCAATCGTGAGGTTTTCCTCGCTGCGCAATTGATGTATGCGTTCAGGGGTTACTTGCTCTGGAGTGAGGAGTGGGACTTGTTTGAGTTGTTGAGAGACTGCGGATTGATGCCGACCTTCCGCCTTTGCCACTTCCTTTTTTCTGCGGAGTGCCTGCGCCTCCTTGTTAAAAATGACGCGTTGTTTGCCTGTCAAAAATTTCCGCAATTTGAGTCTCCTATCGAAACCTGTCTACAGGGATCTGTAGCGGCGATACGCTGTTCATGTAGATTTGATATTCCCGTTCCCTGCCTGACGCGATTCCTATGGAGCGCATGAATATTGACCCTAAATATGCCATCAATCCCTCTTCCGGTTCTTTCCGAGACCTTTGTTCAGGTGAAAGATGACCGAAAATCGTATCGTAAACTTTATCTAAAACCGCTGGTGATTCGACTCTGATAGTATTTGAAGGATACCAACACTCTAAAATAGGCACTTTCGTTGATTCTGTTGCATCATAGACCCTCGCGACGCCATATCTTTCCCAAGTCTTATCAATCAATTTGAAGGGCATTGTCCGCAACTTCTTTATAGAAAATTCGACGGGCGTTGATTTAACAAACGAAAACTTTGCCATGAGATTCGGACAATGATTTTCGAGAGTTGCCCAAACAGTAGCATTATCGAACTCTTGTTTTCTCTGTTTCCTTTTCCTTTTCACAAAAGGCCCCTTTCGGTTAGATGTTGTGGATAACTCGTGGATAAATATATGCTGAAATTGGCTCTCGAATTTCCATAGCGCCATGCAAAATTTCCATAGCGCCATGCAGAATTTCCATAGCGCCATCCCCTTATTTTTGTTTAGTATTTTAACCCGCGTAACCACTGGGTTCGCAGAAAGTGCGATTTCGCGTAACAAGTATTTCTTAAGAAGGAAGAATTAATACAAAGAACGCGTCCCATATAAATTTATAAGTTCCGAGAGGATTCATACCGCGCTATTATCTCAATACCCCGATCAAAATCACGACGAATCGCTTGAGGCATTTCTTGGTATTTATGAAAATCGCTGACTTTTTTCCATGTGCCGCCGCGTTGCCGTCTCTCCACATCGCCGCTTTCCATGTGGCACCGGTACTGGTAGTTATTGGCATACATATATTCACCATCGGATTTGATGATTTTCCCGTCAACCGATTTTTCACGGATCTCCGCTCTGGGCTGGACAGGTTTCGGGAAGGGCTTGGGATACAACTGAAAGATCGCTGGTTGTGTTTTGGGTGTCAGCCGTTCCAGCATGCCGGCTTGTGTCAACTCGGTGATAAGTTTCTGATAGGTCGGTAGCGAGATTCTGATTCGACTTGCGAGTTCCAAGAGCGTTGCGGATTCTGTTTGTCCCGCGGTATCCGCGTTAGCCTTCCAGTTAGATTTCAATTTCAGCGAAATCCAAGCGAGTGCCGCTTTCCATGAGATGTCGCCGTCCATACAGCGTTCAATGGGTCCGCCTGCACCGCGTGGCACGGCGAATTTGAGGGGTTTGTCGTCCCGATCGACAGGTACATCTTCATAATCACAGAGATAGTGTCGCAGTCGGTACTGGTGTCCTGATGGGTTGTCTTCGTCAATCGTCTCGATCCAGATTTTCTTATTGAGGCTCGCTAATATCTCTCTCACGTATCTCCGCGACATCCCTACCCCAAGTTTCTTTGACAGATAGGGACTCGACATAGACCACGTTGCCCCTGAATTCCAAGTGCTACCGTGATTCAAGAAAAGATAAATCATTGCTTCGGCTGCTGTCAGATTCCCGTCTCGGAGTTCCCAGAGGACACTCGATGGACCGCGTGGTACCTGCATGGTGTCAGCCTCGAACTCGTACGGAATCGTGTATTGACCGCCGAAAGGAAGATAGATTTGCTGGCTCATCGCATCCTCTCTCTTGATAGAAAAAGGCGCTGCATGGCGAGTTTCCAGAGAATGCCGGTATATTCGATATGCATTTCAAAACCTATGTGGAGATGCAGTGATCCGCAGATGCAAAGAAAGTGCAAGCGAGCACTGTCTGCAGTAAAAACCAATATAGAAAAGTGGTATTGCGTTGCTGTTTCATTTCGCCAAAGGGCGACGAAACGGCTTCCAAATCAAAGCTATAACCCTGTCCAAAGGATTAGCATTGGAGAGGAATCTCCCTTTGAAGGAGATTTGGACACCTCTCCGCAGCAACGCTTTGATATTACGAGAACATAAGTTCCCGGGATAGACTGTTGCCAGCCATCCGATAATAATTATACCCAACTTTTACATAAAAAGTCAAGAAAAAATTATCATTTACTCCTATCAACGCATCACTGGTGAAACGGGTTTAAGAAATTTACCCTTAATGCTATAATAGAAGTTGGCAATACCCATAGAGACTTATCGGTCTGGTCTTGCAGAGGGTCGCAGGGGATTTCCTTGCCCGGAGCCCCTGTTGCTCCCTCTTTTTTGTTGCGCTTTTGGACACATCCATTTTTGGATACGCTTATATTTAAATAAGTATAAGCCATAATAAGTAATTTATGCAAACTATTTTTTGGGAAAATAGACAAAAAATGATGAAAAACAGGCATAAAATGCTTAATTATCTCTAAAAGGAAGGATATTTCGGTGATTGGACGTTATTTGACAGCAATTTTGGTTCTCACATTTTGTGCAGGTATCGCGACTGAGGGACTCGACGGCGATGGGCGTTTCGATAGCGTTATCGCCGTGTATCATTTTGAGGATGTGACGGACAGTGGGCCGCGCGGTTTTGATGGTGATCTTGTAACAGAAGCATCCATTGTAGACGATGGGAAAGTCGACAAGTGCCTTCAGATCCGAGGCGACGGTGCTTTTGGCACAGTGGAGAATCAGCACTTCAGCTTGATGGATCGTGAATTTTCGATCGTTGCGTGGGTCAAGCTCCAGCAACAGACGCATATTTTTAACATACTGGTTGCCGGAGCGAACGATGACAACACGTATGCAGGCGGTATCCAACTCTTGATTAAACCTTCTGGCAACATCAAGGGACAGCACTACGACTTTGAGGACGAGAAATCGGAGTCCATTGAAACCGAAGATAGCAATATTGCCGATGACAGTTGGCATCATATCGCCTATTGCAAACATGCGGATAGTTACAGCTTGTATATCGACGGCGAGGTACTGAAAAAGGAGCGTTCGGCGGATTATCTGGGGTTTGCCGGTGATGGAACGTTTATTAGGATTTCGGGTCCGTCCAAAGTGGATATGACGGGGAGTGTGCTGGTCGATGAAGTCGGCTTCTTTGAGATTGGGTTTAGCGTGGATGAAGTGAAAGGGCTTTACGACGACGGGCTCACAGATTTTCTGGAAGCGATGCCGGTGGATCCTCGAGAGAAAGTCGCGACGACGTGGGGTGCTATCAAACACTCTCGATAAGGAGAAATCTATGAAAATAAATTCAATGTTTTATGTTTCAGTTTTTTTTACAGCCGTAATGATCTTCAGCCTGCCGCTTGTCGTCCGTGCACAAGAGTTTTCGGCACGGGACCAAGCCATACTTGACGCTGAACAGGATGCCGAGGGGCAGTTTTCAATGAACGGTTGTGGTAAGTTGGGGCGCTTTTTCAATTTTGGTGGGTACTTTGTGGCTCAGACGTATTATGCTCCAGTGCCTGCCGTAGCACTCCTTGGACACCCTCCAGAATATGTAGCTTTCTATACGGATACCTATAGAGCAAAATCGAAGGAGCTCCGGTCGAGTGCTGCATTCATGGGTTGTATTCATGGAGCGGTTGTACAGGCCTGTTTGCCGGTGACTATAGCACTGTTCGCAAGGCAATGAGGTTGAATTTCGAGAATCTCGACGCTTTAGCGTGGGGAGTATGTCAATTCAAAAGGAGTAAAACTATGAAGAGAGTTTGCACATTTTTTGTCATTTTGATTGCCCTGAGTTGTTGGACTTCTGTTGCAGATGCCCAAAGGATACGGATGCCCGATGCGAAATTAGCGGCTGTGGTGCGAAGGCGTGGGCTTAGCACAACGCGGCTATCACCAAGCAAAGAATGCGAGGTTTAACCGAATTGGATGCCAGGGATAGCCAGATAAAGAACCTCACCGGGTTGGAACATGCGACGCAATTGACGTATCTCTTTCTCTATATACAATCAAATTAGCGATGTAAGTCCGCTTAGGGGACTAACGCAGTTAAGGAATTTGGGGCTGATGTAACCAAATTAGCACGTCCGCATCAGCGGATTAAAAGCAAATTAGAGTGTCTACTATGGTCGAACAAAGTCAACAACACAGCGGTGTCCAACTACTCTCCAACTTAACGGAACTCAAGTGGCTTTCTCTCCATGTAATCAGATTAGTAACATCACACCCCTCGCGAAGTTGACGAAGCTGGAAGGTTTATGGATTGGCGGCAACACGATTCGCGATGTTTCCCCGCTTGCAGGATTAGTAAATCTTGAAACGTTACATCTCGATGGAAATCCGATTCAGGACACCTCTCCCCTCGCAAGTCTCACGAAGTTGCGTGATGTGGATATTGATATTTCGCAGTCGGCGCGAAAGCAGGTCCAAAAATAGAGGGACCCTGGCTATGGACGATTGTACCGACAGGAGGAAGCGGCGGCAGAGCGGCTGCTGTCTCCGGTAGAGATTGGCTGGCAACTGCCAGCGGCGGTGCTGTGAGTGAACAGCAGATTGCGACTCGCGGCGCGATTGCTGGAGCCGCGGTTGGAAACAAGGCATGGACTCCCGGTAAACTTGCCCCGACGGGGGGCGATAATATTACTCGAATGGTGAACGCTATCGGCTTGGGAACAGGCGATATAGACAACCATGTTGCTTACGGTTCAATCGCCTTTCATTCTCCGAGACAGCAAAACACCCAGTTGTACGTCGGGAGCGATGATGCTGTCAAGGTCTGGCTCAATGGCGTTTTGGTTCACAACAATCCTGTTGATCGCGGTGCTTCTGATTACCAAGATGCTTTTCCCGTCACCCTGAAACAGGGCAAAAATATCTTGTTAGTTGCTGTTTATGAACAAGCACTGTCTTGGAGCGGATTCTTCGGTTTTGAAAAAGACGCGGTGTATAGCCTCGTGATCACTCCAGTCGTGCAAGTCGGAGCGTCAGAACGTCCACCGATGTACTGGATAGATCGTGACAGGCGGCAGTCGCTGGCATCGCTCGCGTGGGTGCTGAAGTGGAAGAATCTGCGTACTCCAGCTGTCCGGGACGCAACCGGCGTCTTGCGATGATGTGCGGGTGGTATAAGCTCGTGGACAGCTAGAGAACGGGTGGATAGCTCGGGTACGCGTAGATGCAGACGCGCCAATCTTGATGGCACAAACGTGCAACTTGTTAAGGAGCTACAGAAAAGTGTATGCCTCACTCGGGTGATCGCCTCTTGACGCTGCGGGGCTGCCTAAACTCTACTGGTACTGGCCTCGATGTGGTAAATCAACGAGCGATACCTAACAACGGTTCCAGGTAGCGAATAACGTAGTGCCGGGGGGTCTGGAGCGTCGAAGGTCTCATCCCTTGGCATTGTGGTCGTAAGGTGTATTGTGACAGAGCACTGTCGGCACGACGCATTCGGCGACATGCGACTCGCTATGATGGTTTCAAATCGTCGAGCTGTCGCGACAGACTCAGGAACGCCGATGAACCTTGTTGTTTTTGATGGCACGGTCTACTGGATGCGACGCAAGAAGAGAGGGTGAGAATACTGAAGCAATCCAGATTCGTGAAACCTGCACGGGCAAAATCGTGTCGTGCACCCGTACACTCGTTTACCCAGGGCTTTCCTGTAGGTGCTTTGCGCTGACTGCGATGGAGAATAAACTGTATTGGACGACCTCGCATGGGAAAATAGGTCGGCAGAACCTTGACGGTAGTAATTTTCAACCCAACTTTGTTACGGGCTTTAGATTGCCCCGGGTGACTTCGCTCGCGTGTCGAGACACCTGTGATGTTGTGAGCACAACCGCGGTAATCTCCACGGATGCCGTGCTGAGTATCTCGCCTTCACCGGTAATATCTCCCTGCCGTCGAGAGAGCGGTAACGCGCAAAATACCTGAGAGATCCACACGGCTGGCGAAGCGGTAGCAGGGTATCAGTTCATTGTGCGGTTTGATCCGACTGCCCTGCGTTATGTTGAAAGCGGCAATGGTGAGTATCTGCCGACGGGTGCGTTTTTTGTGCAACCCGTTGTCAACTAGGGATCGCGTGGAACTTGCCGCAACTGCACTTGCTGGCGTGAGTAATGGGGATGGCACGCTCGCAACAATCACTCTTTTGAGAGTTATGGCGTGAGCTCCACCTTTAAACCTTTTCTGAATAATGCTCGCTGTTTCTGCCGATGATCAAGGGAATACGTTCTTTGCCACGGGTGTGAAGCGGCGGAGAGCAACTGACCGCCGAGCTCAAGCCGGATAGCACGTGACGATGTGGATGGTGAACATCCCAGGAGATTTGGGGTTGGTTTGCATCAAGCTTCGGGAGGAGACGGGTGAGAATGCTGCCGATGTCAACGCCGATGGTGTTGTCAATATTGCGGATCTCGTCTTGGTTGCTGGAGCATTAGGTGCTACGGCTGCCGCGCCGTCTATACAGGCAGAATCTCTGATAGTTGCTCACTGCAGCGGACGTGCGCGAGTGGCTGTCGCAGGCACATCGGCTTAACAGCAGCCATGTTGACTATCAACGCGGGCTCTTGGTGACTTGAACAGCTCTTAGCGGCGTTGACACCTAAAGAGTCACTCCTCTTGCCGAACTATCCGAATCCGTTCAATCCGGAGACGTGGATACCGTTACCAACTGGCGACGTCGGGTGATGTGAAAATCACTATTTACGATGCACGCGGTATCGTCGTGCGGCGTTTGGAATTAGGGTATCGTCAGGCAGGCTATTACACACGAAGTCGTTACCGGAGTAGTCGATGCGCGTTTGTTGTGATGTTTGTGTGGAACGGCCGTAGGTCGAGCAGTCGCAAGCGGACTCTATTTCTACCACTTGCAGGCGGAGGGTGTTTCGCTACTGTACGGAAAGATGGTAACGCTAAAGTGAGAAGTAGGCTGCGGTCGGAAAGGGCGGGAGAACCTAACTCCCGCCCTTTTTGCTTTCGCCCACCATTATGTGGTATAATTTAGTATCCAGTGCGACCCACTTATGAACTGGGTGCTCATACTTATGGCGGTTTTAGAATAGAAAAAATCAAACACTACGATGATACTGCTCAACAACAGCGAGAAAATGAACTTCAACGGAAAGCTCAAGCAATTGCTGAACGGTGTGTGAGTAGGCATAGCAGCCTATTTGTAGCACCCGAGACACCATCTGAAAAGTGATTGTGAATCATGCAAAGCGAAAATGTATGAATATCTTCGGGCTTATCAAGACGAACAAAAGCGAAAAAAAGAAGGTAATCCGTTTTCCAATTAACTTTTCACATTTTACCGCGCACAACTCCGCTGAAATACTCTCACATGCCCGAATGCCATCTTATACATTCGGGCATCACTTTTTTCAATCAATCTCTCTTGGAGGATTTTTATTATGCTTGACGTGTTGCTGGTTAGAATCCAGGAGCCTACCGATGTTGTTCCCTTTAATCGTACTGATGATTTCGAGTTTTTTTCAAGTAAGGATTCACCGGGTTTTGAGGTTTGTGTTTCAAATGGAGAGAAACTCCAATTTACCATATCGGAAGCGTACTACTCAGGTTTCGATACTTTTTATCAGAAAGATAAGGAAATTCGAGAAAGTCTTAATATTAAGTATAGGGCGCACGCCATTGCAATTGACAAATATCCTGATAGCCAATTTAGGGGTGGTCTGGTGTAAAAGATGAAAGCTAAAGTAATTCTGAGGTCGTAGCGTCGTCACGAAATCGAATGCTGTTCAGAGGATTTCCCGTATGACACAGTGATACTGTTAGTACCTGATTTAGAACCTATCATTCTATCTGATTTGAATTTTGCTTGTAATGAAGCTTCAGGTTCATGTCCTCGCTTCATTAGCTTTGAAAAAGAGGCTGTTCTTTCCTTCAAATCACCGTTTGGTGAGGTAATAGGAATTGCCCTCCAACACCATAACAAAAGCGCATTATATCCTGATAGCAACGCCTTATCATACACTATGAGTTTTGAAAAGGTTTCACTACCTACCCGGACTACCGGCGGGTAGTCTACAAGAAACACTCCTTGAAACCAACCGCAATCGGAAAGCGAACGCACGAACGATGAACTCACGAATAGTTTTGCTCTCATTCATCATAAAAGCAAGCCGTTGACTGCACGAGTTGACGGCTTTTTTATTTTTCGTGCGGAACAGGGAGGGAATTGCGAACGTAAAAAGGTTGGTCTGAATTAGCATTGGCACTTCAGTTTAGTGTGCGGCGTGCTGCTATCTTGTCTTTAATCTTTCCTTCAATCTATCTTCAGAATAGTATCGGCTTCCTTTACCGAGACCTGGAGTACGACATCCTCACCTTCGCTAACAATTGAAATGTCAGGCACTTTACGAAATGCTGTGATCAGATAACCCTTTACGCGAAGGTGGAGCGGGTCTGTCTCATCTACTATAATTCTCATAGATAATTTGAAGTCTGAAATGTCTGTATCGGTTGCGTCTTGTGTTCGTCCTGTGAAGGTAATCCCGCCAAGCAATATCAAGGTAAATAGACACATTAGTTTTTTCATAATGGTTCCCTTTAATCGAGGTTAACTACACTATCCCAGATTTCTCTGGCGTTTCTCTTTCCTTCTGGTGAATGTGCGTTCTCTAAGAGGTCGACAGCAGGAGATATGTTTGTTTCAATCTTGCACTCGAGATTCTACGGATTTTCGAGCCTCACACCACTGGGGGCCATACTTCTCCATAAACGTGTGATAGTCATCTGTCGTCTTGAGTTTCCGATGATTCTCTCCTGGCTGTTCTGAATGACACGCGATACATAATGCCCTCAAATCCTTCGGATCGTTATGCTGTGTCCCGGAGATGTGGTGCGTGTGCAGATACTGCCGATCCAAGTTCAACGAGAGTTGACATTCTTCGCACTGCCAGCCCCGCACATGTCGATATACCACGAATTGAAAAAACAACAGAAACCAGGGACCTTTATGCTGCCAAGAAGTCTCCGTTTGGGTGCATGTTGTTTAACAATTTTAATATATATGTTTAAAGAATGTTTAAGGGTGCGATGCGACCACGCCACACCTACATTCCCAGACTTTAAGGCATACGTTTACAGGAGAGAAGGCATACGTTTACAGGAGGAAAGGCATACGTTTACAGGAGTAAAGGCATACGTTTACAGGAAAGAGGAAGTTGCGTTGTAGACATCCACTGTGGCACTGGCATCCCGTGATAGTTAAAATAGATTTTCATCTAAAGGCATACGTTTACAGGAGTAAAGGCAATAATTTATATTGAAAAACTTATGCTTTTGTTGTATGCTTAACGGAATATATTGAGGAGGTAGGATGAATGAATTTAGCGAAAATCAATGAGGTTATTAAGGCGAGCCCTGCCATCCAGATCCAGAGTAAAATTTCGCTTTTACAGCGGCGGGCATGGAATGTGTTGCTCGCGAATGCCTACAGTGAACTCCAGACGTCAGAGATCCACCGCGTCAGTGTTGTTGAATTGGCAGCGAAACTCGGGTACAATTCCAACGACTTGGACTATCTCAAGGAGACATTAGAGGCACTCGGGGCTTGTCAAGTCAAGTGGAATTTGTTAAACAAAGATAAAAAGGAGAAGTGGGGATTTGCGAATCTCTTGGCATCCGCGGAAATAGAAAACGGCATCTGCACGTATGCATTCGCCCCGCATCTGCGCCATCAACTCTACAACCCCGCGCATTTACGCCAAGTTGAACCTACGCCTGCAAAACCGGTTCAAGAGCCGATATGCCCTTGGTTTTATGGGAGGTCTGTTTCGACTACTTTGATACCGACCGGGACCGAGGCGAAACACCCTTAATTCCACTTGAAACCTTCCGGGAGTTGATGGGTATTGAGGCAGACGAATATCAAACTTTCAAAGCACTTAATCAATTTGTCATCAAACCGGCGATCAAGGAATTAACGACTTGACCGACTACCACGTTGAGGTTGAACAGAAACGCCTCGGACGCGGATCGCTGAACTGAATTTCGTATCACCAAGGTCAAGCAGCTCCCCGTTCAGGAGTCGCTCTTCCCGGATATAGAGAACCTATCGCCTGTCTGCTCTGTGAACTCATCCAGGCAGAGATCGATCGGAAAGTGGCACTGAGATCGCTGACCAGATGGGATTTCGTGAATCCCGAAAAGTTGCCCGAACCCGGCACTTACCCCGATTTTCTGGCGTACGTCGCCGAGAAGATTGAAATATCACGCCATGCCGCAGACGTGAAAAATCGTGGGGGTTTTCTCATCGAAGCCATCCGCGAGAAACTATCAGAACCCAGAAGTGCAAAAGGCGCGCGAGAGTGCGAGCCGAGAAAGTCAGAGAAAAGCACTTGAGGACTGACGGCAGAATTTAGAGTCAAACGTGATAACCTCCTTCGGCAAGCCGTCCACGCCGAGCCGGCACTCGTTGAAGCCGCTGCCGAAAGAATTCAATCTTATATCGTCCGTCAACGACTCGTTGAACACCCATCGCGATATCGAGGCGTATCAGAAAGGCGGCATGGTCGCCGCAGAGATCAACGCCATCCTTGCCGCAGAGTTCTGTCAGGACTTACTCGCACCGGTTGTTGAGGTGTATGAGGATGAAAAGGCAAGAATCTTGGGAAGGCGTTCTGTGAAGCAGGATTACAGGATTGGGAGTGTCGAACCACGGGATTACAGGATTTATGGGATTTGCGGGATAGATGGGAGACGATGAAGGGTTTCTTTATTACGAATAGGCTGGCGAGGTTATCAGATGAAACGTAGATTAGATGTGGAATTGGAAGTCACTACAGATTTGTCCCCGTTAGAACTCGCGTCGAAGATTGCACCGCTTGTCCGGGAGGCACTTGAGGCGGTGCGGCAGTCTTTGGGAGTTGAGGGTAAGTCGAGGGGCACGGAGCGACACAGAGCGACACGCGCAACGTCTGTGGCGTGTGCCGATAGATAAAGCGATGCAGTAACCGTCAAAAATGAGGGCAGCTTATAGATATGGGTTTTGGTTTTACTGTTCCGTCAACATTTCGGTAATGCATTGTGGAAATTCAGCAGATGCCCTTTCAACATCTCTTTTGTTGTTTCCGCAGCTTATAAAGAACGCGTGGACAATATCGAAGTCTCTGTCTCGGGCAGCAATCAGATCTGCTTTGGCTTTTTTCCAATCTTCCCACTTCAACCAAATGAGGCTGCGACTGTAATAGGCTTTGGGATCACAAGGTTCGAGTTCTATCACTTTGCTGAAGTCTGGGATTGCCTTTTGAAAATAATTTTTCCCACTAAGAACATTAATATTCTTGTAATAATCAACCCGGATATCGTAATAAGCAGTCCCGCGATTCCTAGACGAAACTCAATGCCGCTGTGAGTGATAGATTTCGGTTTCCATTACGTTTTATCTTGACGGCGGGCACTGTCATGACATCAGCGAGAAGCACATGCGTTGATTGCCGGATACTCGTGTAAAGTATGTCATCGCTGATACGGTTTCCTGTGACTCGGATGCCTGAGAACTGAGATGTTGCTCAAGGGGGTGTGCTGTCATTCGTCCTCGGAACAACAGCGTTGAAGAGCGTCCTTATGATAAAGTTTTGTATAAACTTCGCAACGTCATAGAGCGTTTTTTCATCGCTTGAAACAATATCGTCGGGGTGCCACCCGCTATGATAAATACGCACGTCGATACCTCGGATTCGTTTATTCGCAGCTATACTTATCACTACTAAAAAATGTAAACACTACCTAGATATTTACGATATAGCACGGATTCGCTGCGAACCTGATAAAAACACATGCACTTATTTTTACTGTCCATTATAAATTCCAGTAAAAAGGAACGCTCACGACTACCCATCGCGGGCGTTTGTGTGTAACGCGAGCAGTTCTCCAATCGTAGAAAGAAAAACACAGAATGTCAAGGCGACGGTACCTCCTCTACTTTTTCCACGTCGTTGTGTTAACATTTATACTGTCCATCAGCGAAAAGCATACTTTTTTCAGCAGACAGCGATATTCCCTTGTCCACTACCCAACCCGAAATCCGCCAGCAACCTTGCGACACCCAAAACGGCATCATTGCACTTTGCTCCAAGAAAAAACGCCTGTAAACGCCCATAGAAACGATTTGAAAAAGGCCTGTGTGTTTTCCCTCTCGCAAACATGAAAAATGCCCTCGCTTGACACAGACGAAGAAATTTGGAACCACACACCCGACCCCAGCGCAATTGACACGAGAGTGAAACCCTTTGAATTGATTTTACGTATAGAACGCGCTACTCATGCATCGTGATCCAGACGTGTACTGTGGATACGCCTTTATGGTCGGGGACCGGCGAACGCCAGGGCACCCGTAGTTTTTGTGAGGTTTGGCGTTGGTGGCACCCTGAAAATCAGGGACATGGACGAATCGACGCTCTGTCCAAGTCAATACTTCCATAAGGAGTAATGGAATAGGGCAACCCAATGGAAACAAATGTCTGGATAGTAGGGAAGTGCCGTCACCAGCGAGAGTGTACAGTAAGTAAAAGCGGTTCCGCATGTTGGATTTCCGTGAGTTTCCGGTAAGGGTCTTCACTGTGTGCCCTCCTTGTGGCTCGGTTTTTTCGGTTTATACTTCTCAACTTGACTCAAACTCCTGCCTGTGACGAAAGCAATATCCAAACGGGTTTTCCCTTCATCGTAAAGGCGATGGATCTCAGCGATTTCTTCATCAGAGAGTTTGCGTCGCCAGGGACTGATCCCCATGTGTTCCTGTCGTTTCTCAATGACTTCGGTCGGCAGGATCTTCGCAAATTCAGCGACAATCAACGGGAAATAGCGATACAGTGTTGAGACAGATACACCCGTCTCGACGTGTATATCCTCGTATTTCACTGTATACCAACGCTCAGGGTTTTTTCAACCCATTGCCGGATCTTGTTCTGTAGTTCAGGGGCTTTCCACGGTTTTGGCATGTCAGTTCTCCTCTATGAGGCGGGGTAAAAACCCCGCCCTGTTAATTATGGATGTGGATAAGACTCTGATTCAGCAATAATTGTGTGTGCACAATCAAGCAAAATTGAGACTTGCTCTCGCTCGGTGATGCCCTCGTATTCATCAAATGCTTCATAGACAGCAACTGAGAGATCGTCCCTTGTAATCGAATGTTCAATGCGTCCTACAGTGTCCAAAAGGGTATCAAGGATACCTTTCAAACTCGGTAGGTTCAGATCCGCAAGGGATGTATCTACTTCGGAATCCTCGGTCTCTTGCGCATCGTCTGGACAGGTTTCCTCCGTTTCTGCGGGTGTTTCATCACTGGCATCCGATGTTTCAGAAGGTTCGGGTTCAGGCGGCTCGGTATCCCTGAGTTCGTCCCGAACTCTACGTATGAAAACATAAGAATCACTTTTCATAAGTTTCAACAGGTCTTTGAGTTCCTCGACTGTTACTGCGCCGGATGTCTCTGATTCACGATACACGCCCAAAGCCCTTATCAACTGAGATTTACTCGCCCGACTGACGAGATCGCTTTCTTTATAACCTATTTCCTTATACCGCTGTTTCCATTTCGGCATCTCGGCAGTGACCTTCTCCCATAGCGTTTTGAGGGCATCATCGGGTTCGGGTTCGGGATCAGGTTTAGGTTCAGGTTTGGAATCAGCCTTAGAGAGGGCATTCTTCCGCCATTGAAGCATCGACTGTATCCACTCCTGATCCTTCCATTTCAGAATGTCAAACGCGTAGGTATTGATGGCTCTGCACTCTTTTTCCAAATCTTCAAGCGAGACATCGGATTCAAGTGCGCGTTCTTGAAAATTACTCAACGAATTCGCAGACGTGATGCGTTTCATACCGGATTTGAAAGGGGCTTCATAAATCTCATGATACCTTGCAAACCCGTCTTCCAACTGCGGAAGTGAAAGATACTGATTCAACTCGGTATCTGCGTCCCCAGTGTAATCTCTTGCCGCCTGTACCCGTGCGTCCCACATAGACTTAAGGGTTTGCTTCTTCTTTTTCAAGAGTTTGCTGGCATCTCTGTCGTCCACTGTCTCCGATTTCGATTCGGCGGGCTGCTGAGATTCTTTCAGCACCCGACGCACCTCAAGAATAAAGGAAAGCGTATCTGCCTTGATAAGTTCGAGCAGCTGCTTAAGTTCCACTACCGTTGCCGCGCCGTCTGCATCGGAATCCTTATGGAAACGCAATGCCGCAATCAACATGGATTTACTCGCCCTGCCGATGTGATCGCTCTCATACTTGGATTTTTCCTTATTGCGGCGTTTCCATTCAGGCATTTCGGCACTGACCTGCTCCCATAGCGATTTCAGGGTTTCTTCCTTGATGACCTGAGAAGCCGTTTTCTCACCGGAGATGACGGCTCGGACTTACCGAGTTTCTCACTTTCACGGCTCGGTCATCGTGCTTGCGCCGACATTCGCTTCCGCGGCGAGATCCGCCTTGGTTTTCAACGCGTCATCTGGTGTTTTGCTCCGATCGCCACCCCACCCAAAGCGTTCATTGAGAAATACAACGATCTGCCCACGTTGTGAGGCAGTCAAGTGTCGCCTTTCAAGGTTTCGGGCAGAGACGAAAGCAATGGCTTCCCCGTCCTTTTCGTCGTCCCAGGGCATAAACATGAGTTTCCGCACGAGGTTCAACGAAAGGGCGGCTTGATACCGATGCCACCCATCTAAAACCTTGCCGTCATGCATGCGGATCAGCGGATCCATGAAGCCGTCTTGCTCAACAGATTTCACGAGGTTCTCAAAGTCCGTCTCCGGCATATCGCCGAAGATGCTGGAGAGTTCATGCCGTTTGAGTGTCCCAGCGTCGATAAACTCTCTATCCAAGACGATAATCGGTGAGACACAACACGTCGGCATCCGGTAATGCGTGTACGTGTCCGGGTTCTCTCTGTTGTGGTATTCCTTGATCTCGTAGAACGCATACCCATCCATCGTGATTTCATCGTGATTATGATTCCTACCACCGGCATAAACATCTCTGACATCCGCTGCTTTTATAAACTCGAACCGCGGGGCTTCGCCGTCATGTTCGTGCGAGTCGTGGTATTTCTTAAACTCTGCTGTGAACAGATCCCGTGCCCCCGGCGACGGGAATTTGATATTATTATGGTGATGGTCACCGTGATAGATTCTACCATAGCGGGTGCTTGCCATCTGTTTTTACAGGGACGTGTCGCCGCGCCCCTGCCTCTTTTTTATTGCTTTATTTCTCTGTTCTGAGTCTAACTTCATAGCCGAGTGCGATGACTTTCGCGATGAGTTGTTCGGGTGGAAAGGCATCAAGCGGATCGCGCGGGGTATCCTCGGCATCCAACGACATCGCTTCTACAGCATCTTGCGCCGAGACATAGTTGATGCCGATATAGGCTTGCGTGGTAACGACGTTTTTGTGTCCGAGCAGTTCCCGGACAAGATAGATGTCGTTACACTGCTGATAGAGCCGTTGCGCGAAGGTTTTCCGCAGCGTGTGTGTCGCCAGTTTGCCGTTCAGCCCCTGCTGCGACAAACACATCATTGAGTATTTTATGAATCGCTTGGCGTTGAACGGGGGTGTTGCCTTTGCGGGACGGGAAAAACGGGACATCGGGATGCATGCCCCCGAAGTGGGCGCGGTGCCACGCGATAATTTCAGCAATCGCCTTGCGTCCATCGGAATTCACTGGGATCGTCCGACTCGTTTCTCCGCCCTTGACGATCGCTCTGTCAAACTGGAAATCGGTGACGGGTTGTCCGTTCTGATAGACATCGCCGACGGTGAGAGCGAGCAATTCACTCACTCGCCCTCCGATCGACACACCGAGCATAAACAATCCGCGATTCCGCTGTGCGATGTGCCTTCAAACGCATCACGGACTTTGCGGATTTCTTCGTTGGTTAAGGGTCTTGTTCCCTTCATGGTGGGGGTGTAAGGGACGCGTCGCCGCGTCTCCCCTCATTGGATCGTAGGTTATTCTTTTTTGGAAAATAAATCTAACTGCCGTGTGGACGCAGGGCTACTGAACATTTCAGGCTGTATCGCGTTGCCCCCACACTTTTCAAACAGTTCATCAAGGTTTTCAAATTCTGCGTAGCCGTTAGAGAATTCGGAAGAAAACACACGATAAACGTTGTTTTCAATCTCACCGACTGCGAGGACTTTCCCTTCCTTGTCTATGAGTTGGAATTTGGTTACCATCGTCAATGCTCCTTAGTAAGGAATTTCCTGTTTGAACTCACCGGTGAAGGGTTCTAAATGTCCACTGACGCTCGGAAGCCCTTCGGTGATTTGGGCAATACGCGTGTCGTCTCGCCTCAAAAAAACTTTCGCTTTCGGCGTAAAAACGATAACGATCCGCAGTTGATGCCCAAGAAAAAGCGTAGGGTATAAATCGCGTTCAGGGGTTTCCCCCTCTCTGTAGGCGCACTCAATTTGTGCGCCGGTGTAACGTCGCAGATAGCGTTGTGCGACCGCCAGTCTAATTTTCTTCATCGACATCTCCGGTTACCTGTCGCGTGCCTCTCTCATAATACTTTGTTAACGTTCTAACATCGACACCGAGCGAGTCCGCAGCCTTGCCTTTTCGACCATATAGATTCATGCGTATCACTGCGACCACCGCTAAGATTTCTTCAGCCGTCATGTCGGATATGTCTATGTTTTCACCTGTATCTCTAAGACTCACACCGTGAAAGTTGCGAACTTCGTTGAGCAAGTCCTTCACAAATTTTTCTGCTTTTGATTGAGAGTCAAATGTTAATTCAAGGTTTTCATGTCCTAAAAATACATGCACCCTGTGATCTGAGCCTGCGTCCACCCGATACTGCACACTCTCGACTCGCGAGACTTTAATAAATCCCGTTTCATAGACAAATATACGTTCCATGTTGTATCAAGGGCGCGTCGCCGCGCCCCCTGCCTCCATTGTGTTACCATTCGCGACGGACACACCGACGCGCCCGTTGCCGTAGACGTTCCGAGCGATCGCGACGCTGTTTTACCAGTTCATAATTCGCCAATACGATGCCTGTGGCTACCATGAAAGCCCCTGCCAAAATGATGTAAATCACATCAAACTCCTTGACGGATTGATCCGTCGGGTTCTATAATGTCGGGGAAGGGTGAACTTCCCTTTACAGGTAGTTAGGGCAGGTTTCTTTGATAGGTCGCCTGCCCTAACGCGTATCCGTCCACTACGGATACAATACGCACGCGCGGAATCGAACCGCGCTGTCGCGCACCAGCGTTGCGTTAGTCTTTCCCACACTGCTCACATACACCCTCAACAGCATCGGCAACCTCACAGATCGCGATGTCTGTGTTGACTTGCGCGTTGGCGTAGCAGAAGGCATCATCAAAACTTCCGTAGCAGTCCGCACAGATGATAAATTCATCGCTCTGCGCGCCTGTGTTCAAGTTCGTGGCTTTCCCTAAAATCATCTTAATTTCCTTTGTAGGTTGTGGACGCGCCCCGTAAGGCGCGCCCTGTTTGTTATGCCTCCTGTAATGCATCAAAATGATCGCGCATGTGTGCGAGATTGTTAAGCAACGATTTTGAGACATGCCCCATCGCAAAATACCACGCGACCGACCGCCATAAACACTCGTTTTCTGCGTTGTGGCACTCATCCGGCACGATAGACCCGCGCCGCTGGTTGCGATCTTTGTTAGTCTTGCCATCAATCCGGTTTTTCGTTGTCAAGTGGACGCTGGCAATGAGGTTATCCGTTACCTGTGTATAAACTGCGTCCTTGTCGTCATCCGAGAGCGTTTTATAGAATTCTTGCCTGCCTGTGGAGTCGAGCGCATCAAATAGACGGACTGCCTGCTTAATTTGTATCGCTTGGGGTTTGATGGATACCTTCTGCATGCTTATCTCCTTTTGAAAGGAAGGACACGCCCCGAAGAACGCGCCCTGTTGTTTCGGTTAGCGTTGCCAAATCACCTTATCCTCGTGCGTGACTTTGGTCACGTTGTCTCGGATGTAGACTTGCTTATAGAAATCCAAGTCATCTGTGTTGCCTTCCAAAATTCCCTTTGCGGTGCGTTCGTTCACCCTGTCCACGTGAATCTTACCGTCCGCGGTGTGGAGGTTGAACGGCACGCGCTCCAGCACGACATACGGCTCTAACACGAATGTGGTCGGCTCTACGGCTTCGCCTGCATCACAGCGTTTCATGAAGGCGTTGGCATCATCGGAGAGGACAACGAGACGATAACCACCCGGATTTGGAGACAAATGTTCTTGACAAATCATCTCTCCGCAGTCGTCCCCCGTTTGGCGTTGATAGGCTTCCACAATCGCCCCGCCATACCGCATTACCTTTTTGCCATTGATATAATTATATTCAGAAGGCTTACGGCTCTTGCGCCCCTTGTCAATATCTTCCGCGGTTACGTGCAGTTCCAACGGCTCTGGTATCAGCGAAAGCAGTTCCAAGTATTGAAGCACTAACGCGCCGTCCTCGTCTTCCTCGTTCCAGCGCGGTGTCCCTGTGAACGGCTGATAATGCTTTGGCAATTGCGCGATCCTTTTATCCGATAACCAGATTCCGCCATGCCCTGCCGTTGATACCGAGACAACGCCATTAGCGATTCTGTGGTGGTCTTGGATTTGTCCCCACGGGGTTGCCATGCCTTTGTAAAATCGGTTTCCCAAATTCATCGTTAACTTTCCTTTATAGGTTGTGGGTCGGTGGCTTCGTTGGACAAGTGCAAGTCGTGAATGTTGACGCACCGCCTTCGGTCGTCAAAGCCTTTACTCTCGCCCCGACGCGCCCGAAAGCGCCCTTGTGTGTAAAGTGTCCCCAACATTCCCTCATAATATGAGATTAATTTGGGTGACAATTGTCAGCGTTCATCGGCAACGACACGACATCACTGCCATTGTTGCCATCATGCTTTTTTCGTGTATCCAACACGATATAAGGCACTCCAACTCAGCGAGAGAAACGCACACCCAAAAAGTTTTTCTTAAGTCGCTGAACCTCGACGCTCAACACGTCATCATAGACAAAATGTCAATCTCTTTGCGCTGTACGTCGCGCATCATGTCAGTAGTGCCGTGCTCTGTGTTGTCGCTTGTCCCCTTTTTTAGTAGTCGCGTCCGCCACATGATTATTAGCACGCCACGATACGCGCTTTTTCGATTGTCCTCGCTGCGCCGGCAGTCACACTTCTCAATCATCGGCGTATAGTTCAGTCTTCCAGTAGACACCGGCAACCAAGGCTCGCTACGCTTCATACCCCGAGTCCTGCTCGCCGTAAGGGTCACATCCGCCTTTGGTGAATTGTCAAACAAACGCTTTCGACTTCTGCAAATGGACATACTGTCACATCGCATGCAAGTGCTAAATGCACGCTCGCGGTGCAGCATGCATCGCGCCCGTTTTCTGTGGTTCGGTTCGCCCGCTGTCCCGAAAATTCTGTCGTTTATCCTCTGCAATAGCTGCTCATGTATAATGAGGGGAGCGCGCGCGCTGCTCACTATTAAGAGTAGGTCTGTCTTCTTTCCTTGGAGATACAATAATCCCGTCATCCGATGATGAGTGGTCTAACCTTGATTCCGATCTGGTTGCCTGCCTCTATCATAGTCGTTTCGTCGGTCATCGTTCGGCGCGTCGTGCGGGGTCGCTTGCCACGATGTCCTCTGGCTCGGCTGTGGGTCTCCGCTGGGTGGTTATGCAGAAGATCACCGAATTCGCAAAGGCTTCCTCATGGCAAACCGGAAGATTTCGCGCGGGTGAACACACTGCAATTCAGCGTGCCTGTCAAAGAAGATGTAGCCTCCGCGATCACCTTGCCCCATTTCACAATCACATTCGGTTGCAAGTTCGCTTTGCCTGTCGTCGTCACTGGACTCGCGCGCTTGGCTGTCGCAAAGCAAGCACACATGCGATTTCTTTCGTGAGATCCTGCATTTTGACATCAGCAGGTCGGCAACGGCCGCGGGAGATGTGAGTTTCCGTCTCTCTCTGCGTGAAACCGAGCCAGTCGCTTGCCGAGTTTTTGAGTTTTTTGTGCAAAACGCGCGATGAGTTCTCTGACCGCTCGCAACCTCACCGATCGATATTGTCTGCAGCTGCTTGGTCTGACGAGCCCGCATGCGTGCAAGGTTGCCAATCGTAGGTTGTCCGCACGATCCTCTGCGATTGTCAACGGCGCACCGGTGAGTTTTTTGTGACAGCAATCTTGGTCGTGATGCCTCAATCGGTCGCGGGGATGTCGCGCTTGATTTCATCTGCGAGCAGGTCTAAATTTGCCTTTTCCTCCGTGCGCTCTCGCGCATGTTTCTCTTTTTTCGCCGTTGCGCGCGCTCTATACTGCTCTGCCTTCCTCTGCGTCTCCGTTGACCGCAATAACGAACCAATCAGGAGAGACAGGCGCGTAACTTCTGGTGATGAATACGGCGCGATCTAATGCATCAGCATCTATCACCGAACCATCGCAGAAATGCACGTTGATCGTCTCGTGTTCCGTTCCGTCCGCCTCGTCAATCTCTGAATAGCCACTAAACTGCACTATCTTAATCTCTGGGTTTCCTTCGGTGTCCGTCAGCACATGACCGATGTCAAAATCGCCTACGCCTCCGCTGAAATGCGTTTGCGCAATTTCAACTTTCATGTTATAATAATCCTCGTCTATAAGTTTAGACATTAGGGAGTGGCGCGGATGACACCCGCGCCTTTCCGCTTTTAAAGCACCGACTCAACACAAGACACATGAAATTCCATCGTGTCTATCGTGCCGAATTCGTCTAAATAATGCAAAGTCTGCTTTCGTATGCGTCTGCCAATTGATATATGCCCTCCTATGCGATGTAACCCGCTGTGTGCGTCAGAATCCAACGCCGAATTTCGGCGTGTCGTCTCTTTGATGGCGAGCGACTCAATTTCAGCAAGCAACTTAAACGCCTCCGCCTCTCCTGCTTCACCGATAACGCAAAATCCAGACACTTGTACAACGCTCCAATTCCTCATTTAGATAGGTCTTGAATGCGTGCCTCGATTGTTCATCTGTAAATCTCCGTAGGTAGCAGAAAGACGCGGGATCATGTCCCGCGCCCGTCCGTTGTGTGTTATAGATACCTCTTATCGGCTTCTTCTTCAGATGACGCCTCAAACGCTCTCTATCCTCATCTGAAAGGCAGTTCAGCAGTTCGGGTATGGCGTTTCCTTTGCATTCTGTCGCTAGAACGCTTTTTGAAGAATGCAACACTCATCGGTGGCAGGTCTGATGGTGACCTTCTCAATCTTTTGACATCTCAATTCCTCCGTAGTGAAGGACGCGCCCCGAAGGACGCGCCGCGTTGGGTTAAGCGATATAAACCCGCTGCTGTTCGTCAGGATCCAACCCGAATTCGCGTGTCGTCCTGAAGGTATTCATCGGGATCAATTCCAATTTGTCCGCTATAGCCATGAGTAATAAATTAATTCATCATCACATTACCAATGACTCACGAAAACCAACTCATGAATTGCGCTTCAACATGTCAATAAGTTCGCTCTTTATCCTTTCCACTTTTTTCCTCCGTGTAGGCATAAAAAAAGCACACCTCGAAGGTAGTGCATGCTGGCACAGCGTGCCATCGTTCACTATTTTTGTGTTTGGATTTGCGCCCACATTAAGTTAACTGCGTGCGCGAACCCCGTTATACCACATCTTACCACACTTTCAAGTATTGTCAAGCGTTTTCTGTGTTTGTTAGTTCGTGAGCGTGTAAGCGTGAATCGGTTGATGGGTTTGGCTGGGTTTTTGGCGGGTTTGCTGGCGTGCTGGACGCATGACAAACGACCAAGCAAGCGATGATGAATGCTACAAAAATGAGTGCGTCTGGTAGCATTCGACACGATTTCTGCGATCTCGACGCGTCCAGCAGCGCGATCGCGACGCACAGGAAAACGGGACTCCTAAAAAGCGCAAGGGGTATGCTGTGCAGAATCAAGGCGGGGTCTCACGCCGCGAGCGGGGGACTGGCACTGCTTGATAAAAAATAATAAAACAGTTATCAAAAAAAAGCGCGCGCGTGAACCCTCTATATTTACTGACTTTTTGCTTGATTCAAGCCCCATCGTTTTTCTGTCATTCCGCCATCGGCTGGTTTGCCGATACAGCTGCACAGAGCATATTCAAGAGCTTTTACCAACACATTGCACGCGTCGATCAACTCGTTCTCCGCACCTATCACTTTCACACAACCGGTAGATCTCACTGGGAAATCAGCCACCGATGTGTTCGCACGCGTGGATCGCTTCGTTGGCCTTGTGCTTGTCTCGGCTGCTGTGGGTTTGTCAATCCTCTGCGTGTTTTCGTTCAAAACATCGCTAGTGTGGGTTTATCTTGCGCATTGGAGTGCCTCCATGTTTTTCGTGATTGTAGGTTGTACATCGTTTGGGTTCAATGCTTTCTAGGACTTCTTTCCATAACCGACGTCTTCAGGCTTTCCAGAAACTGTCTCTGCCGTATCAGAAGTCGTATTACACCCGACATGTGGGCTGATAATTTATCGTGCTTGCTGTTATATCTACCGTGATGATTAATGTAAAATTCATTGAAAAACAAGTCCAACAGGAGGCGTGAAAGGAAATGCAAAATTGAATCCTACGGATTCTCACTTATAGGTGACATATCCAAAGCTGCGGAACATCTCGGTACGTTGTCAATCGCTGACCGCTGTCGGTGTCCGTTCTGCGATGGCTACGACGATCGACACGAAATACCGGTGAGCGAGAGATTGAACACAACCTTTTGCGAGACCTGTGCGGGTGTCCTACCTCCTTTGGGAGAACTAGGATACATCAGGGTCGCATTACAGGTTCAGTGGTTCCAAGATGAAGCTAAAGATATTGCAGACCACGACCGCAAAAGAAATCACAACAATCCACCGGCAAACGACATTACAAGTGTCATGGCAACGGCGGCGGACAAACTCGCTGACTGAACGATTTCGCCGTATATCTCGCATAAGGAAGCCCATCGCAGAAGACGGGCAGAACTAACGGGATGGCGACGCAATCTCACACAAGGGTTCGCTCGCTATCAGAAACTCATCAACGCGGGCAGGTAAAGAAAGGGTAAGCGGGGTTGGTACGATACGCATCACAGCCGATGCCGTGTGGAATCAAGCACTTAATCTACTTGTTGATTAAGTATTGACACCACTCGAGACCTCGCTGTGTCACTCTCTGCCGTGTGTGTTTCGTCCGTCCCAGTCATCGCGATACCGCTTTTGCGTTTATCTGCCTCGTTGAGAAATCATGAACATCAAGTAAGGCAGTGCGTGTAAGCGTATGAGTATCTTGCCACCCTGCCTTTCTTCCGCCGACACGCTAGACGGGTTCGGTTGGCATCACATCAAACCACCCACGACAAAGACGACTAGGGTTCTTGCGTGCGAATAGTTTAGATCTTGTCCTCAGCCTGCCTTATTGTATCGTAGTTGCGAGTCTTGAAGATCAGCCGCGTGCAGTGGGTTGTGATGTACTCTGGGCCAACCGAATTTGCGAGTTCCACAGCCTTACCAACGATTGCCCGGTCATTAGTTCATGAGTAGGACAGAAATATCAGAGCGTTTTTCAACGCAACGCCTGCATGTCTGTCCTCTTTAGTGAATCGGCGATCATCTGTTTCTGACCTTTGTTTCTGATTGAGATATGCCGCGAGTTCGTCTGTGAGATGATGCCCATAAGTCATACGCATTCGGGTGTTATGTCAAGGCGATCACTGCTCTTTGCCATCACCGCATAACTTGTCACGTAGACTCGCCACACCTGCACACATTTATTCCACTGGTTGATGGATCGACTTCTATTAGGAACGTTGTTTGAGCACGCTTGCAAGATACACTCAAAACGGTTGTGATCCGCCCGAAATATAAGCGTCCTGGAGATACGGTCTCGACTTAGCGCGTATATCTGTCGCCGCATCATCGAGAACGTTGGATATTCAGTCAGCGACAGTCCGTTTGGGTTGTCGTCGGCTGTCGTTATCAGGTCTCGGCATCATATAGCTGCATGATGAGTTCCAATAACCCTGCGGCGTTCATTTCCGCAGCCTTGCGGAGTATAACCAGACTCACACAAACTCACAAAGAACCCCTAACACAGAACACGTGCGACTCGGTTATCACATATATCCTCAAGGGTCTATGACATAATCCGGTCTTCGTCTTCATACCATCAAGCGAAGCCGCCACTGATATCGTCGATCACTTTCTCTCACGTCAACATCTTACCACTTTTTCTATTGGCTTTACAAACTGTTGATAACCCTCTGGCGTTGCTAATCCTGATAAGGTAAGCACGTTAGGCGCCAGAATGTCGCAACTATCACGAGACTGCCTTAATGACATTGCCTTTCGCCGCAATCGAGCTGCCGCCTATAAAGGCTGTCGTACATATTAGGATAAACAACGGCGACGTCTCAAGATAGATTTTCCGCCCTAATCGCCGATGCGATAGTGTGTTTCAACCAGCGGAAGCGAAAGCGTCTGAAATGGGTAGCTCTGTCAGGTGTGCCTCTCGATAGTCTTTGAATACATCGCAAAATAATCTCGTGCGGAAACTCCATCAGCACGTTTTCATTTCACCGCTATCAGATCAATATCATGCAGTCGTGTATGCGGCGTATTGCCCTAAAGTCAATATGATTCGGGGTGTTCCGTTCCTTTACTCTCATGTGCGGACTTCGTTTGCTCCGGTGCTTTCGTATAAACCCGCTGACCATATAGGGTGGAGTTCGCACCGTTACAAGTACTGGTATGACACTTATATCCGCACTCACCGCTCGATCCATAACTGATAGACTCCACGCTTATCACGATGACACAATGGGCATACGCTTGCATCATGCTTCGTAGTCTGCTTTTTGTTGCAATTGCCTTGCAAACTCCTGCGCCACAATCACGAGCCGACCGTTCTAAGTCGTCCCTGCTCTCTATAGCGGTAACCGCTTGCCAGTGGTGTGCCTTGCCAGCGTCTGACTCTGATGATGCGGCAGCCGTGTCGTGGTTCGGCGGTTGTCGGTCGGTGGGTTGTCAAGCGATAGGATCGCCTTTTCGATGCGTCATCAAAGGAAACACGCGCGATAGTGGATAGGCTCTGCGTCGTTCAAGGATTTCGCTTGTCGCTGCGGTCGGGTCGGGTGTGGAGTCTCCTTTTTTTGCGTCGTTCCGTACAACTTCCAAACAGCGCGGGTTATAGACGTGTTGTCAAAGCATCACCGCCCCATAAGGAACGATCACGTCTCCACATGCGTTAACCGGTGGTTTTTTGTGTACTCCTCGTTGACTTCTCATAACTCTGCAAGATAGATACGGATCTGCCACCGTTCCTGACTTGGCTTTGACGACTGGGATTCCAGAGCCTGAAGTGCCGCTGCTATTGCCCTGCTATGATCCTTGACGCTTCGAGTTCCGCGATCGGTCAGTCGAGATAACGCTGCGCACCCGAGAGTCAACATCAATAGGGAATGTCACGAAGTGGCGTGATATACCATCAGGACGTTGTGCTGTGTCTTCAGCCCTCTGTGTCAAGCGGTGTTTTACAAAGCGCGCGACATAGTTCCGGCTCGCAGGGTTGGATAGGGGTATAAATCCCTTTTGTGTCGGGATCACTCTCATAGACTGTGATATCAGCGACAAGTTTATCGTAGTGCTGATATCATAGTATCTCGAAACCGGTCTTGCCAACACAAACACACCGCGTCGGTTAGCACTGCGTTTTGAAGTAAAATTGTTTCCGGCGTTCCGGCGCAAGATGCGCGGACGTCAGTGACTTCATGCCCGTAACGATTTTAGATCCGCGACTGTGTCAAAATTAGACCGTGGATTCTCCCTTTCGATTAAGCATCGTGCGGGAGAGTAAAGGCGGGTAAAAAAAGATTGACAAATATCACAGAACAAATGTTATATGTTAAAGTCAGTTGATCAAAGAGATTTGTCGTCTGTCTGTCAATTGTAGATCGTGAATAACCGCGTCCATACGCTATCGCATGATGCGTTCGATTTAGAGACTTTTGTAACTATTAGAAAAAACTAACGTCCAGTTTTGCCGGCTGGGTTTTCCTTTAGAGATGATAAATTCATACTCAATTGGCAAAGCGGCACTTGTTATGAGACTCAATTTTCATTCATGCATGTTGTTATGGGATAATCCCAGATTTAGTCTCGATCCGCTCCCCTGGGTCTTGAAAGTTGAGTGCGGGGAATTTTGGACACCCGCTAATACTTGAGACTTTGGGTGCGCTTGTGATTGTGGCTGTTTGAAATACACAGCGCGAGGGCCGGTCGGCACTTTACCTATTGATGTACTATCATAGCAAATTCTGCACTTATTGTCAAGTGAATTCGCTATAACCCATGTGCCTCATCGGGTATCCGCCTTTTTATTCCTCATAACTTCCGCATACTGCATATACTCGCAAACTGATGCACAGGTTTTCCTTGAATTCTTTCCATATCCCTTATAGATTGCTGATCAGCGCGCCTTGTAGCCAACCTGCACACATTTTTCGATCCTCACCTGTAGTATGCGGTGCCGTCCGGGTGATCTCGACTTTCAAGTCGGCGTACGGGTCGCTTCCCGATCGTATAACTTGCGCATTCCAGTAACTGCGTTCCGGGCGCGCTGTACATCAGATTCTTTTTCGTTATGAGATGCACACGTACGCCGCTTTATCTGATCGGTGTTAGGTTAGGTGGCTCTCCAAATACCTGTTACCAGTCCGCCGTTGATAATGAAAGCAACTATCGATCCAGTCGTTAGCGTCCAATCCGCTATCGTATAACTGCGATCACATCTGCTTTGTTGCATGTTCTGTCTGTTTAACGCGCGTCATCAGCGCTGAGAATCTGCGCGCTTAGGTTGAAGTGCGGTGGTGTGGCAGATTTGGCAGTCCTATTATAAAAAGGCGGATCGGACTTATAGGCGATGCTCGGAGGAATTTACAGTGACCCTGCGAAACTGAATCCCACGAGCGCAGTGTTATCTTATCTCTTATCCTTATCTTATCAGGCCT
>CASHTH010002970.1:0-131360 GCA_030341885.1 Geodia barretti
TGCATTTGAAGGTCTACTGCAGCGTCAACACCAACTGACTGGCTGTAAACAGTCCCTCATCAACTATTCATTAACAATTACATCATGCGGCAGGCAATTTTGTTTCAGGCGAAAACATGAAATTATGTCACTGCTGAGATGCTAAGTACAGAATGTACATGAAAACGTGCATGAAAAACACCTAATGTACAAACTCAACATGTATTCACGTCTACAGAGTTACAAGAAAACATGTATTAGTTGTACCTCTGGAGTCGGAGTAAAACTGGAACACTCTACCAATGACCACCAGATCGAATCTGTGCTGCTTCTCAGATGACTGAACGGAGAGAGGGGGAGGGAGAGAGGGAGGGAGAGAGGGAGGGAGGGTGGAAGAGTGTGAATGCCGTTGTACTTCAACTAACATTGGCATCGTTGATTTTCTTAACGTCAATCATATCACGCAATTTCACGTGGTTCAGTGCATCTGATTCCTAGAGGAGGGGGGGACACATATTCAGTGGTGAAATCCACAGAGACAGTGACCATACATACCTTGCTGTTCTTGTCGTTGAAATACTTGAGCTCTTCGCCGGAGAATACCGTCCACCTCTTCTGCCACGGCCGCTGACTCCTTTTCCTGCACGACCAATCAGTCAGAGGGAAGGAGGGAGAATGGAGAGCTACTGCGTATACACAGACATGTAGCGTTTCGTTTAACAAACTCTGTTTGTGAAGAAAACAAAACTTCAAAGTAGGAATCTCCTTTTAAAAGGTTTTTTTCCCTACCAACAATGGGCACGTTTTCTCTGGAGGTTTGTATGTACTGCAACAGTACGGCCCTAACGTGGGCATACATAGACAGAAAACTTTGTGTCTATTGAGAGAAATAGCAACAAAAAATTCTAGTTTCAGTGGCCCCAAGTGGATCAGTACAGTGTTAGTATACTAGGGATTTACTAGAGATTACTGACCCTCCTTTCTTGTGCAGGTAACCTTCCTTGGCGCGAGGTACCTGTGCAAAACAAACACAATTTATTACTAATTGGAATGTCTCGATAACTAAGGGTCTTTCCTTCCTGTTACTTCATCCATGTTCAAAGTAGCGGGCGACTACTGCAGTGCAAGGTTACACAGTCGGGAATTAATTTCTGACGCTGGTCTAATATTACAGCCTTAGTCTACACAAGTTACACCAACCTACAACATAAGGACATGAATAACACCGCTTTGCAGCGATTGCTCCAAGGTCAAGTCCGCCTCGATGTGATGTCGACAAGGTGCAATGATATGACTGAGGCTTCAGTGTATGGGAGGCGTGTGAGTGTGTCTGGGTGCAGGGTGGCAGAGTTGGGCCAACTTATCCCTCATATAGAGCCTGGGCAGCCTAACGACACTATATAGTCACTCGACACCGCAACAAATGATTACAAAATCTGTAGAGCTGCATTTAGTTGCCGACCTGCCGGTTTAGCTATATTCAACTCTAGGCAAATTGTTCACAACATTGTGTGTTCTTTAACTGACGTGGTAAAGAATGGTGACTTTTGCTTGCCTGACCAGACACTTCAGCTGCCCTACCAGCAACTAAATGACCACAATATTTACTTTTCAACGCTACCACAGACCCCCACACAGAGTGTGTCCATGCGCAGCAATGCCCCACACACCCCTTGCACGCAGAGCTAGCTAGCCTGCAGAATATCACCACAGCCTCCCGTTCAGGTCTGGAGCTCTGCTACCCATTCATCCAGCGAGCCGAGAGAACGTCTGCACAAATCCATAGCTAATATACCTCTCGCGGGTCCACCGGGTGTCCGCCGCCGATACCGGAGCGGTCGGACACGGGCACGATCCTACGGACGTAGTGGTTGGGGTTGCACCGTATGGAATCCAGCTTCCTCACGAGTCGCTTCCGACTCTCCTCGCTGAGACGTCTCCTGTACGACTCGGAGGAGGAGCAGGAGAGGTCCTCGCCGCTTCCCCCGCTCTCCTCCTCCTCTACCTCCCAGTCCTCGTCGTCCGAGAACCCGCTGGACGAGTAGAAACTGCTACTGACGCTGGCGCAGCTCGAGAGAGTGTCGCTCGTCTGGCTGGAGAGGGTTCCGTGTCGGTGATATCCGCCGTTTGCGGCCACGCACAGGTAGTGCGCAGGGCTATCATACGCCTCCATGCGCTGTTGATTCAGATAGAGCTAGGAAAACACGGCAAACCTAACTAAGCAGCAGAGAACGGCAACCAAATAGAGTCAAAGAGTGTTTCGTCCGGCCGGCCCTGGGACCACCTTTGTAAGATCGACCCGCGGGTACGCATGCGCAGTTGTGGGACTAATTGTGGGTATGGACCCATAACTCACGTTTTCGAGGTCTTCAGATCTTTCAGGAAGTGGTGAGCAGAGCTGTGGATAGGGGTAAGAAATCCTTACGTTATTCTCTGCATGGTGGGTGAACTCACTCTCTCAAGGAGATGTTCATAGGCCCGAGGATTATCTGTAACATCTCCAACTCTAAAAGAAGGAGGAGGAATAGACGAACATTAGAATCGTGCTCCTCCCACTGTTTTATGCCCAGTGTGTGATTCTGTTTGCTACACACTATGCGTGACGCTAATCCTAATGCTCTACATAATTATGAGCGTGTGATTCTAGTGTTCACCGGTCCGAGTGTATATAATCCTGGGCTCGATAAAGAGTTTATATTTGATACTAGTCCTGCAGCACAAGCGAGCATCCTGTTTAGATCAGAGGTTCAAATCAGAGAGACTTATACAGGCCTGTCAGTGTGCCAGGTCAGGGGTTAGGATCTCAGCTGACTCACACCCAAATTCCACGGGAGACCACGCAACTTTAATTGGCTGCTAAACACTTTCAATTATCAGCTATACCTAAAAGTATGCAGTGCACGTCTGAAGATGTGCTTGTGCTTGTAGAAACTTTAAGGTTGCAAAGTCCCCTAAGTCAGCAAGAATGACCAGTCACTCATGCCAATTTGACTACCTTGCCAAAACAAAATGAAAATGCGTATCATGTCAAAGGCATTGTGTGCCTGTGTGTGTGTCTGCTTACGAGGTTAGTTTTCTAGGGGCTGGCCGCTCTCTCTTATATGGCTGGTGGCAGGCAAATGTGCCACTTGAAGGTGGTAGACCAGGCGACTATAAGAGAGGGGAGTAAAAGGGAGGCAAATGGTTAAAAAACGCACACATACAGTTTTATAGGATGGAGTCGGAAGATTAGGGGAGAGGGAGGGAGGCAGATAAGTTTGAGTGCAACTAACAAAACAGAGAGCACAAAAGAATCGACTAAAAGAATTGGAGAAGAGATAACGAGAGGGGCAGACTAACCGCCTGATGACGACCCGTGGAACCTCTAACAGAAGCAGCTACGCGGCTGATGCCTCGGCCTTGTCTTGATCCATCGTTGTCTTCAATCACCAACAAAGGAGGTTGGGACACGTCTGACGGCTTCTCGTCAAACTCGTAGTCCAGACTGTCGATAGATAGGGCATCGGGGGTCGTGGCCCCCGAACTGTAGCCGCTCCCGGGGGCCGATCGCAGGGGAACGAGCTCCGAGCCGTGGGTGCTGTGCGGGGAGGAGCCGCGAAAGTCAATAGCTGTTTCTCTCTCGTCTTGGGGACTCAAACTTCGCCGGCTGCTGGCGGGAGACTGCGGGAGAGAGAGCTGGGGAGTCAGGAGAGCCGACATCGGCTGGGTTCGCGGGAATCCACCCGTAAATCAACAGGGGTTTCCTTTTGCTCTCTTCCATCGTCTTCTTCCCCACTGACGTTGGCATAGTCTGGGGTTTTCCTAGTCCAGGTGTCACCCTGGAGAATGGAGCCTGCCCCGAGGGCAGTGGCCGAGGAAGAGGGAACTGCCAGGGAGAGTGGGATTATGTCCCCGTCCAATAGCTCCTGGTTCATGTAGTCACTCCTTTCGGGGGTCAGAGTGCGGGAACGGATGGGCATGGCTCCACGGACCGTTCTGAGTTTGCTATCGTCGTCATAGTCACTTTCTTTGCTGCAGTTCTCATCAATAATCACCTGATTAGCATAGTCTCCTTCTTCATTCCCACTTGCTGCCAATGCAATTATTTCCTGATTAGCATAGTCCCCTTCTTCATTCCCACTTGCTGCCAATGCAATTATTTCCTGATTAGCATAGTCCCCTTCTTCATTATCACTTGCTGCCCCTGCAATTATTTCCTGATTAGAATGGTCTCCTTCTTCATTCCCACTTGCTGCCCCTGCAATTATTTCCTGATTGGAATGGTCTCCTTCTTCATTCCCACTTGCTGCCCCTGCAATTACTTCCTGATTAGCATAGTTTCCCTCCTGTTTCCCAATCTTTGTCTCTTTAATTACTTCTTGATTGGTGCAATCTCCCTCTTGTACCCCACCCGTTGACTCGTCAATCACCTCCTGATTAACATAGTTCCCCTCCCTCTCCACCCAAGTATCCCCATCCAAGATCCATAAAGAAGGTTCGGGAGTGACGACCATTATCTCGCTGGACTCTTCCGTCTGATGAGGAACCAGAAATTGCGAAATTCGTCGCGGAGTGTCTTCCTCGCTGCTCAGCGGGGTGGTGGGGGAGGGGACAGAATCGTTGCTCAGTGGGCTGTCTGTTCGCTCCGGGCCGGGAGTGACGGCTAATACATCGTCTTCGGCTGGGGATTTGAGGTTCAGGGAAGTCGAGGTGATGCTGCGATATTTGCCACGGTGTTCGTCATCGCTTTCGCTGAGGTCCGAGTCTTCCGTGTAGTAGCATTCCGAGATGGGCGGAGGAGGGGGTGGAGTTTCGGAGGTCTTGGGGGGAAGTGGGGGAGTGGAGGACAGTATTGATGATTGGGGAGGAGAGGGAGGAGGGGAGGTAGGGGGAGAGGGAGGAGGGGAAGTGGGGGGAGAGGGGAGAGAGGGAGGAGGGGGAGGTGTGAAAGGAGGGGGAGTTGGAGTGTCTTTTGGAGGCAAGGGAGGACTTCTGAAAGTTGGGGACATCGGAGAACTTGACGACGCTGTTGAATATTCCAGTATGTTTTGGACCTCATCGGTTTCGTGTGGGGGAGGGGGTGGCGGTACGATAATTTGTTTTGCAGGGAGTGGGGGTGGAGCCGCTGATGATTCCGGTGTATTTTTGACTGAATTGGTTCGATGTGGTGGGGTCGGGGGTGCGAACATACCGGGTTCCTCAGGGGAGTGGGGGTGGTTCAACTGATGGCTCTGGTGTACGCTTGACCGAACCGGTTCGGTGTGGGGGAGTTGGCGGTGGTGTCATTTCGGTCTCGTCTTGCTCTTTGTCTGATAGCGGTGGTGGAGTAGTGGCAGGTTTTTTGACAGAGCCGGTTCGGTGTGGGGGTGGGGGTGGGGGAGTCGCTTCACCAACCACGTCAGTTGGTAGTTTGGACGGTTGTGTTTCGGCCACATTGGTTTGGTATGGAGGTGGGGGTACCACTTTGGTCTCGCCTTCAGACGAACCGGTTACCAACTTGGCTTCTTTCGCCGTCAACACTGGAGATGCCACAGTGGGCAATGAAGTTTGGTCTGATGCAAAATTCAAACTGGTTGGCCACGTTATGGTCTCAGTGGTCCTGAGTGGTTGGTCTTTGGTGACGGGGGTACCAGAGGGTGCAGGAATGGGTTCGTCTTCGAGCTCAAAAATTACCTCTTCTTTCGGAAGAATGATGTTTCGACTCTGAACCTTAGGCGAGCATTTGACCGGGAGTGCCGGGGGAACAACTTCACTCGCTGTTGGGCGTGGCACGGGTGGACTTTGACCTTCCTCTCTGTGAGCCACTTCTGGAAGATTTCGTATGTCCACGTCTGCAATAGTGTCGTTGCCATCTGGAGGCACCTGACTTTGTTCGTGTGGAGGACCACTATTCTCTTCTTGTGATGGAGTATCGTGCGATTCACACCACCAAGGATTAGCTGAATTTCCTCCCCCCACCTGCGATACCTGGACCCCCTCGTTTGTGGGGGTAAACCCCTCGCTAACGACGTCAGTCTTCTCTTTCTTCCCGCTGGATCTCCTCGGGAGCGGCACAGGTTTCTGGCCGGCACTCGTAACCTCTCCCTGATCAGAAGACGACCGGACATGTCTCGTTCTCGGAGTGGGCTTTGGCTTCACTTTCGGTGGACCAGGAGGGGCGTGGTTATGGGTGTGGTCATACACGCCCAACTCTCTCCATGACTGGTGGGACGCCGCACAGTTTGCAGTCGATTGAGATTTGACGGGAGACCTAGTTGATGAAGATGGAGGTAGGGTAGCAGACGAGGAGGGGGAGGGGAGCATTTCCTCTGCGTCCTGACTGATCCGTTTGAGCGACTGCTGCCGAGGTTTGACAACTGGCGGAACTTCGAGTCCCCCGATGACACGGGGGGCAGAGGTCGTGGAGGAAGAACACGAGGGAGGGAGAGTAGAGGTGGAGCGGTTGGAGCGACGTATAGGAACAGGGGGAGGAGAGGAGTGAGTAGGGAGAGTGGCAGAGGTCAACAGAGGAGACTGGTGGGTGTGGCTGGGGGTGTGGTTAGAGGGGTCAGAGTTCAGAGAAGTGGGCGGTATTCCATTAGGCTGGAGAGGATCAGATGAAGATGGAGTGATAGGAAGAGGAGAATTCTCGGAATTCTCTGACTGTAATTTGGCCACAGCACGCAGAAGACGATTTTGATGACCAACCTTCACCAGCCCGAGTGTCTTGAGCACGTTTTTGTCAACGTTGAGAAACTGGTGTCTCTGGATGTAGCCGTAGCGCGTGAAGAGATCTGCGTACTCTGAGAGACTTAGAGATTCCAGCCATGTTGTCAGCCACTCTGATGCCATCCTGTTTCCCGGAGAAAAAGAGAGAGAGAGAGCGTGCGTAAGAGGGAGGGAGAGAGTGAGAGCTTGAAATAGTTTTGGCGGGCAGAGAATGCTGCGTTGACATGGCAACAACACACAATAGTACGAGTACAAATACCTCTACACAATAAGTCTGCATGCTTGCATCCAAAATGTTATAAACTCACAGTAGATACAAACTATAGCAAACACACTAGAAGAGGAAGGCTATGTACATCTTTAAAACCTCAAACGATTCGGCGTTTATGAAGCAGAAGCGTCGGGTTTATTTAAACAACAAATCATCTATAGTGACTGTTTATACATGTGCAAGGTCTGAAATTTAAACTTGAATTCCGGCGAGAGCTAGAATACAGCGGCAGACAGAGGAACAAGGGTCTCTAGGGAGCAACATGTGTTACTAATGGACTTCCAGGCCACTCGGTATGCAGGTAGGCATTTATGTATGTATACTACAACATACAGTTTACACACAACTCTCCTAACGCACAAACCTGTAAACATGCAGTCGGCCATTGACATGTACGGTATCTATGATGATAGGAGTTGGCACTAGGTCCTCCCATTAGCCAATTACTGCAACCACAGCACTTGGGTAAATTGTCTAATAACCGTAGCCCCCACAGATGATGATATAATATACATCCCAAATACAGCAACCTCCTAGGGAGTATGATAATAGGAGTTGGCACTAGGTCCTCCCATTACCACTGTTAGTCACTTACTGCAGAGCCTCAACACTTGGAAGAGATGGAGTTAAAACCCTAGGTCAAGGCTTATTGAAAAATCTTCCAGAATCCACCTCGCTTTTTTACAGAGCAAGGCCAGCAACAATCTTCCAGAATCCACTTCGCTTATTTTCGGAGCAAGGCCAGCTTACAAGGCCTTCGTCAATGCAAGATCAGCGCAAACGCTGACTAGTTATGTTTTCATTTCACCCATAAACACACAATCACCTGAGCCCACATTTTTTTATATCAGCTACCTTTTAAAGATAATTATGGCAGGCATAACCTGAGTCTATATCGTGTTTGTGGGCTACGGTAGAAGTGTAAACAGCACAAACGCACGGAAGTTGTACAGTCATGGGGAGTGGCTATATATACTGTTAAGGTGCCAAGTGAGATAGTGGAAGTTGAAAGTTTGTGCAGTGACAGTAGATTCAGGCAAAAACTGTTGGTATCAACAACAAGACAATCAACAGCCTCACTACACCCCCTATCAGGTTCATCTTTACTGAGAGTCTCGTCTGCCAGCCTCTTATACTTGGAAATACAAAATGAAAACTTGCAGTTGTGAGAATGCACTAATAGGGGCCTGGACCTATCCTATTGTATAGAGGGTCCAGTCTATGACTATAATTAGCACACTAATTAATGCAGGAATCCACACGTGGCTGACTAATTACACCAATCAATGGGAATAAGGAGTCATAGGGAGAGAGAGAGAGTGAGAGAAAGAGCTCCTGTTTTTCCTAAGCTACTGCTTAAAAGGCTGGACATTACTGCAGTGCAGCATAATGTGATCAGCTGGGGAAAGTACAGTATCTATAGACACACAGACAGCCACAAGTGTGAGATCAGGATGATGTTTATATGAGGGTGGGAAATGCAGGAAGGAAAGGGTCAAGCCTCAGTTATATCACCTCACATACACACTGATTTGTCCCTATATACAACTACATGTATATGTCCCTAATATACAACTACATGTATATGTCCCTAATATACAACTACATGTTACATGTACTATATAGTAAAGCAATGAACATTACGCCACCAACTGGCTGGAGAAACTGCACAGCTGTCTATATGGACACACACTACATACATAAGTATAAGCTACGATAACACAGACACATGTGTGTGCAGCCATGCTGCTAGCCCTAGCAAGAGAGAGAGAGAGTATAGTAAACAGATAGACGATAGACTTCATCTTGCACAGTCGAGCAAAGAGCAGGCTTGGGGTTAGTCGATTCAATGCTCTCAATACTGTCACTTAGTTTCTATAAAAACTTGGGACTGAGTGTATAGCTATGCATGCACACAGACAGGCTCACACGCACTTGTGTTTTTAGCAGAGGGTGCCAAAAGATAGGCAAGAGTGTGTGCTAACAAAGCTAGCGCTGTTGAACTAACACGGGGCCCTTGTCAGATAGTGAACTAAAATACGATGGATATTAGGATACACACATACACGCCCTCCTGGTGCCTGTAAAACACACAGGGAGGGAGGGAGGAATGCCTGTACCATAGATTACTGTACAGCATTTATGCTTGTACATTCTTGAAATGTCCGCCCACCGAGGGACATGTTTCTCCCACACACACACATTCACTTTTCTTGCAGTAACCACACATAATATCTACACTATTATGCCAACATACGTGGCTATGTAGTCAAATTATTGCCTTGCTTTGATACTGAACACGAAATTATGCCATATGCATGTAGTCCCGGAGTGTTTTACTGTGGGACCTGAGGCTAAATCTATCAGCGGATTCTCTGCGTTTGGCGGCTTCCTAGCGTGCTTCCCTAACTAAATTTACTCCGACACCCTTCCTACACACAGCTACGTAGTTACTTTTGTCCGCTGCGTAAGTGGGTAGGAGGGTGAGAGGAGGTAATCCTAAAAACACACACACTCACCTGGCTCTTTCGCGGGACCGGAATGCACGACTGGGCTTGCAGACGCCTCTGCGGTTCTCGCTGACTTTAGGCTTTCCAAACGCGCAACAAACGAGTGGGGAGTGTTAAGACCAGAGCGGCCGGGTTGCTGGGTGTTCAGCCCTTCTTTCGGCTGCGCCTCGCCTATCTAACAGAAGATGCAGATGAAGGGGGGCGGAGCCGTGTGTTTGAGCATGGCACGTGACAGGTATTGACCACGCCCACGTGAATTTCGCGCGTGCGTATTGATTAAAGCACGTGTTGCATGGATGGGCGTGGCTGGCTGGCTTGACTCGACTCGGAGACTCGTCGCAGGATGGAGGGAGAAAGAGATGTGACGCTCGCAGTTGGTGCATATGACGCCTCTGTAGCTTGTCTGAGTTTCAATCCCGAGAAGGTTGTGCGTGAGAAACACATTACTCTAGTATATCCCGTACGTACTCGACAACCTAGGGCTTGCAGCGGAGGTTTCGCTGCAGTGGGCACTCTGGGTCGGTTCGAGCAGTTGCCATCCACGGCCAGTGGCTAGCAACTGGGAGCACAGATGAAACAATCAGGTGCCTCACTTTTTCCTACCCTCTTCACCATCACAATTGATTTGTAAACCAATTTTCAGGCTATATAACCTGAGAGATTGCTCTGAAATTGGCAGTTTGGTGCACCATGAAGGTATCTGACCATTACCTGTAATGACGCAATCACTATAAGCGAAATCCCTGCTTCAGGCTCAATTACGTGGCTGGAATTCAGTGGAGATCAAATGTACAGTGCGAGTGAGGATGGGAATATTGCCGTGTGGAGAACGGGGACCTGGGAATGCACCAAAACCCTTACAGGACACAAGTCAGCTCACTGTGGATATCCAGATCAGCAGTAGTATTATTTTTCATCCCCAGAGGACCGGTAAAGTGTTTGTGTGTCCATCCGTCAGGCAAGCTAGCACTGTCAGTTGGTAGAGACAGAATATTGCGGTATGTCCACCACTGTTGGTGCATGTTGTGTAAGATTTCATTGACTCAGCAGTACTTGGGATCTTTCCACTGGCATAGCAGTCTTCAGACAGAAACTAAAAGAAGGTGAAAGTTGTTTAGCAGTTTTTACGGTAAACAGCTCCCAAGGGGCCTTCACAAGAGTTTATTTTTACTCTTTTAGTTGCCCAGCAAGTGAAGTTGAGTGATTGTGCTAAGTACTATGCACTGTCTTATAAAGTGACCATTGACCTGTACAGTGTTCAGGTAAAGTTGTTTGCTGGATTTACAATAAAGATTTCTTTCTCATTTCTCTTCTAGTCTGGCGCATTGTCTCAACCATCGGTGTTGGCCACTCCATCACTTCCTTCATCTTTATTCCAGTAAAACTACATACATTGACTTTCATTACGTAATAATTTGTGGGTTTCACTATAAAAAGGGTCACTATGATGCCGAGTCATTGTAGCACATGTGGTTTGTATACAGAATGAGATGATAGCAGTGAGTTCTGACCTGTCATCAATACAGTTGTTCTCTAATGCCAGTGGAGAGTGCGTTGCTCAATTGAAGGGCCACTCGCAGAGGTATGATATAGAACATTACATCACGATGTAACTATAATGAGTTTGGATGCTGGGTAATTATTGAAACTTGTAAGCTTTTCTTTCAATGTGAGAGGTTTCTTATGGCGTGCAGGGTGAAAACTCTTGCCGTTCTTCCGGAGAAAAACTTTCTGTTTTCTGCCTCTTCAGATGGTAGTGTAAGGGCATGGAAACTCACCCAACCATTGGTATAGTACAATATCTTGACATAACACTCAGGATCTGGACCTAGCTACCTTATTTCAGGGAGACAGTGTGTGTATGAGTGTATGTGAGACTGGCTCCAGACTCAACTGCATAGCTCTCACTTCTCACTCCTCTGAGAAACAATCAACTACTGAAGATAAAGGTTTTTATACACTTTCGGGCAAATCTTTTTTATTAACTCTACCTCGATAGAGTTGCACCTTTACCATACAGGGCACAGCTGCGTGTCTTCACAGGTTTCCGAAGAAAGGAGAGAAGTAAAACAAGGTGGGGTTAGCTTACCTGGCCTTTCCATTGACAGTTTTATTGCTGTCTTGCCCTTTCTGTACAGCCCCCAGCTGTCCCTATACAGAGGATTGCAACAAACCAGATAGTAATACAAGTGGGTCTCGTAATAGCTGAGTTTGCTCTTCTGACATTCACAAATAAGGTTGCCCTCTCCTTTACCAATACACAGAGCCAGACTGTCTGTCTACAGAGGGTGGGAAAGGAGGAGAAGAAGATGAAACAAACCCTGTTCCTCCAACTTCAAGGACTTTTCGCAGACATCGACTGAGACGTCGCGGCTACGCCGGCAGAGCCAGAAGATTCCCACGAACGCTACCATTCTTACATAATAGATCCATTAGCATTAGACAATACAAACACCTTTCTAGGTACAAAAAATAAAATGCCTATCACCAGAATTAATTAGTAGTGCTATAATACAAGAGCTAGCTTATTGGATTATTCGTATCGACAATGTGCAACCAGCCAATGAATTACCTAACGATCGTGATAAGAGAATGTTTGTCTTTGATCATCACAAAAATGCAGCGACACATTAATAATTAATTATTATTATACACCATCAGGAATATTAAATTTTATCATGTATTATAGGGACAGTCATAATGATTGCACATAACTACTACATTGAATTTCAGGTCATTTTGAGAGTTCTTGTGACAATAGCTAGCTTGAAGAGGAGGATGAGTAGACGGAAGACGGGGAAGGGGTGGACGATGGAGAAGTGACGTTGAAGAAGAAGGTCTGCCTCTCCTCCTCTCTGCAGCCGACAGGAGTGACTCTTAGCCAGTGTTCTCCCTCAGGCAGGTCCCTCAGGGTGAGCGGACTTTGACCTGTACCCATCAGCAGGGGAGGAGAAAGACACATAATCTTCACGAAACCTCACCACACTATGCACTGATGTTGTGTTGCACTGACTCACATATAAATGGAATGGGCCCATCCAGCTTGCACATGAACCCAGTGTAAGGTCCATACCCACTGAACTCTGCCATGGCCGTGCCGTTATCGACCGTCACTCCGTCGTTGATGAGGTGGGTGGTACAGACGTCTGGATCGGCAGGGATGACAAGTCGATACGTGGCCGACACTTCCTCTGTCAGAGTCCGGGCTGTGATGACCAGACGATGAATACCAGCAGGAACTCCGGTAAACATCACTGCCGTCCTAGTACCTTGAATCGTAGCAATAGAGCCCCATGAGACACCTCATACTCTTAGTAGGTCTTTAAGTGAGCAGACAGTGGAAACTGGACTAAACCTATGAGTTTGCACACACTATATAAACTATGAGGCAGCCTAAACTATATAGAATTTGGCACCCGAGCTGAAGAAAATGACTAACGTTGGTCTTTGGTGGTCTGTAAGGAAATCGAAGCATTGTGAATGCTGGTGGACTTACAGTTGAGGGTCGTAACTCTGCTCAGCTTGCACTGGATGCTGTTGACCGGCTTGTTGGTATGAGGCCAGACCATGATACACTGATTTAGGATAATGGGAGTGTTGGCCATGCAACCCACTTTCAGTGCCTCTTCTAGAGCTGGAGGAATAGAGGGAAGGACCCTTTGCTGTGGAATGCAACTGCCTGTTAAGCTTACCCGGTTGCAACAGCTTGGGTCTGTAGGCCACAATGGTAGAAACCAACACGCATATCCCAAGAACTGCCAACAGTCTTCCTTCCATGGCCAGCAGATATGCTCCAAAGCAACAATGTTCTGATTCCAAGTTGTTCTATAGCTTCTCAAGAGCTCAGCTGAACTGCGACTGAGTGTGAGTAGCAGTGCCGAGCTTTTATACCCACCGCTCAACATCCCTCTAGCCTAAACACCCATACAGTGGGATTCAGACTATCGAGTTTCAAGAGAGCATGTCTGCACAGGCACGACTTAACAAGATCTTAACTGGTCCGTTGTATTGCCACCTGGCCTCAAACAAACTGGTCACGCATGCAAACACCTGAGCCGCAGGAGTAATTGGCAGAGTAGAACACACGCAAACGGCTTTGACAAAATGAAACTATAGCTCTAGACACGCGCACGTACGCGGCAAAGATAGAGAGCAAAGCATGCAGGGTTTTGCAAACAGAGGACACAGTAGAAATTGGGCTAGCACCTAGGGCAAAGGCATAGTCATCGCCTTTGTTTATCAGAGCATGTCGCGATCTAGTTTCCTCCCTTCATGCCATCCGCTCAACTACGAAATGACGAATAATACTTCCACCAAGCCAAACCGCTATGCATTACATAATCAACGTGCAGAGAGCAGATGGAAAGAGGTGCCAGTCACAAGCTAATTGTGACCAATTAATGGACTCCCAATCGAAACCATATGGTAGTAAGGCGGCAACTAACAAACAGGCTACTCAACAGATTCCGACGTTCCATTGTTGTGTAGATTCAATAAAACTTACGTTACAACCCAATGTGTCCATCTGCCCGCTGGTACGACCACCACACACTGACAGGATGCACATGTCACCACACGGGTTGTGATTCCCCTGCCAGCAGATTAACACAATCCAGCATAATAGCAATTGAAAAGAGTAACACTTGTGTCCAAATCATTGTAGGACTTTCAAGAGAGAAACTAGGCAGTCATACAATTTGTTTGGCTTCTGCCAACAAAATTTGAAAAACACGAACTAGTGAAATTGTGTTTGGTTGCCTGCTGCAAGTGGAACTTCCAAAAAGGGACCCTCTGAATGAAGAACAGTTAATTACAGGGTTCTCCTCTTCAGTTTGTGATATTGCATTCTAACGGGGGTTTAGAGGCATTACACATCTATGTATGAATCATGTTAGGAATGATTCATGCACTGGCAAAGCATCAACAACACCCAGGACAATAATTTATTAAGATTACACACAAAGACACGAGACAGCGCAAATGAACAACTACCCACATCATTCGAATATATATATTTCCGCACAGGTCGAGCTGCTGATGTAGCGGCATCGGTCGCGGCAATGTTCGAAATTTGAAATATCATTTGCTCCTAACAATCCGTGAAACCGGATTCTTTGCAACAGGTGAGAGGATGATGAGAAAAAGAGAGAGGAAATCGAATGAGTACACAACGCGAAGTGAGAGGAGAGAGCAGAAGATAGGGAAAAAACCGGAAGACGGTAAGAAACTGGATGAGATAAAACACAAATCACGCGCGCACACATTGTGCCAGAAATGACTGTGAAATAGATGTAGAAAATGAGAGAACTTTTTCAAAGCTCTGGATAATAATTTCTTCATATAATTGAAAACTGCCACTGAAAATCCAGCGAGGAAGATAAATAAGTCCAATATGCCATAGCCTCGTGATGGCTTGATGAGTATTATAGAGACTGTGTTGCCGAGAAAATGACATCAGGATGATATAACAGAGGAGAGGGCGAAGAAGGTGAGAGAGGGAGGGAGGAGGAAAGGAGAGAGGGAAGGAAAAGATGGACGCGGAGTAAAGATGCTGAGAAATAGATCCAAGAAGTTGGAGAACAGTCAAAGGTGGCTGTAGGTTGAGATGAATTAGGGACGATGATGTGTAGAGTGAAGAGGTGTGTATACACAGGAGGACGTTCATTAATAATGAACAGTGTCATCAGAGAATCCACAGGGATTATGTCCGTTCGAAACAGTGGGTGACGACGGGTCGGGGCTGTCGTGTTCATACGACACGTGAAGATCACACGAAATGCACTTGTGGCTCGCCTTGTGTGCTGCAGATTTTAAACAATTCTGATGAAACGATGGCAATACCGGACCGGTATGGAGGAGATCAAAAGGAGAGAGAGAGAGAGAGTGAAGAGAGAGATGTGGGGAGAATGAAATGAAGTCCATCAGTAGCGGATGTGGAGGTCGAAAACCCCCTTCTGGTTGTCAAACGGAAGATCGATGATGAAATCCGACTCGTCTTCAAGTCTCGAGATCATCTCTGCATTGAAGTGGACCAACAGCCTACCAGTTGGAGGTAAAAAATGGACAGCACAGTCATAAATTAATATCTGGCTGCTAGAAAAAGTACATGGTGGGATCTTTCAAAAATTCGTAAAAATGTTTCCTTGTCTAAACATTTTTTACACTGGTGGAGTAAGAATGCATTAGCTCAGGAGTGAAGCTGTAATTTGCGTACATAATTATAATTATTATACCCTTTCTTAGTTTTCTTGAAAACGTTTTTGATCATCTCCGGAGGAACATCATAGGTCCTGGCAATCTGCAGTAGAGATACACGCAAAACACCTAAATCATAGTTGGACGGTGAGTCTGTGAAATTTGTGCATTGCTATCGTAAAGCCTTGGAGCTATAGTGTTCGCGTTCAGCTACAATTGGTCTGAAGGTTTATGCACGAGTTGCCTAACGTACTTATTGTTGACTCAAACTGACGTTAATTCTACACATCCGAGAGTTGCGTGGGGAAATGCCACCGTGGGCACTCAGTTACTTAATTTAGTAAACCAGTTGTTACACACCAGTGCGTGCTACGATCCTACCACCTCAGTGTCACACAATGTGAGCAAAGAGTTTGACAAGCTAGTCGGCACGAACAAAGATATAGATTTCGTAAGTTAGTTACGATTCATAAACCTTTAGCCTCCACCCTGTGTGGTGTCTCGATCAAAAGGAAAAGCAACCCTAGTAGAGCTATAGGAGACGTTTGAAAGGGGTCGGTGAGGGCAGAAAAGGAACTGGAAATGCAACGAAGGCGGCGTATTATTGTGCCTGCTGACATAACACGTGCACGATCCTTGGTGTGCGCAATAACTATTGGGGAGAACGCATGTACATCTATCTATCTACGTATCTGCTATGCTATGAACTATAATTTCATGCACTGCACACTATACCGCTATATTCAAGTATTCAGGACTTTCACTCGCTTGCTAAAAGTTTAGGTCACCCTATTTTTCACAGTCGCTCCCTAGGACAGGCTCTCCAGCTATTGTCAAAGTATTTATGACGGCTGGTCGGCTTGTATTCCCCGTGACTAGAAGTACGAAAACTTTAGTTCACCCTATTTTCCACAACACTGTTTGCGCACTCCACACTCCATACTGTATGTATGAACTGTATATATGAACCTGCAGTTTGAAGTCGTGAACAGTGAGAGAGTCCAGTAGGAGAGCATTGTACACCTTCTCCTCCTCCTTACGCACATACACCGTTATCACTGCAGAGAGGGGTAGAGAGAAAGGAGAGAGAGAAGGAGAAGGGAGAGAAGAGAGAGAGGGAGAAAAGAGAGAGAGATGGAGAGAGACAGGGAGAAGGGAGAGAAGGAGAAAGAAGAGAGAGAGGGAAAGAAGGAGAGAGAGAGGGAGAAAGAAGAGAGACAGGGAGAAGGGAGAGAGGGAGAAAGAAGAGAGACAGGGAGAAGGGAGAGAGGGAGAAAGAAGAGAGAGAGGGAAAGAAGGAGAGAGAGAGGGAGAAAGAAGAGTACCATCAATAGACCTTAGCTAGAGTACAGTCTTTATCACCACTCACCAGGTCGATCAGGGACGAGTGCAGCTTTCTTAGCAGGCGCTCCGACTTCCAAATGATCCAGGTCCTCCTGTGATACATATGTGCACACCGTACTATTATTGCTTTACACAGACAGAATTTGCACAAAATTTATCAGTGTGTACACAATACCTTTGCCTGGGAGAGGATGTTGCCGATGGTTCGTTTTGTCTCCCTCTCTCTGTGAACGGAAAAAAGACGACCGTGAAGGAAGCCAACATGCACAACAACTCAAAGAGAGAGACACAAAACATAAAACTCGCTAGCTAGCATGGGGGCAAAAAAATCATCACGGAATACAAATTTAAGGTTTGCAGGATTTATAAGATCTTACAGTCGCTACGAAGTCATATTTATAAGATCTTACTTGAGACTGGCGAGAAAGAGAGAGGTGTCGTGGTGGTTTACAGGAAAACTGGGGGCCGGAGATCCTTCCTGTGGCACAGCCAAAGGAGGGAGGGAGGGAGGTAGGTGGTAAAATTTAGACAAAAACCCAAATAAGAGGTGGTGTTATATAGGTAGGTTTCGCCATGTGTGTGTTAGCGCCGATCGAAAAGCTCGTCTGAACGACGAAGACTAGCTAAGACACGAGCGTCATGCGAACGCTGCTGCGAGTGGATTTTTGGTGCAAGCGCGAGATCTTGGTGCAACTAAGTGTACGTGTTGGCCATAGCTACATGTTGTATGCAGAGTCGGTGTAAAGAAGTTAAGAGAGGAGAGGGAGAGATGGAGAAAGGAGAGAGAGAGAGAGAGAGGTGCTTTTGTTGTCATCATCACATCTTCTTCATTTCTTTTCTTGACTCGAAGAACAGCAGAAACAAGAGTTCATCAATCTCGTGTTGCACAATTTTACCCAGTCTTGGATGGCGTCTATAGAACTACAATTCCCAATAGGAGCCCTGCCAACGTTCTAGACAAAATATCAGCAGCTCTTCTTATTTTCTTCTCATTTTTCCCACATCTAACGGTTCTTATCATAACATATGACGGAGTCTTCATAATATATGTATAGCTCTTCAGATCTTCAATGACAATGGGTTGTTTGGTATAACATCAGATCCATTCCCACATGGTCAGGTTTCAGTACGCCTGTTCTCCGTACTTGGTACCGGAATGGGACCGAGAACAGGCGTACTGAAATCCCGACTAACAGTTCACAACACGCAACGTACAATGAAAGGGTGGTGAAAAAAGACCACCCTAGAAGCTGCAACGGCATTGAGATGTAATCGACGTAGTTGTACACGATGGGTGCACGCGCAAGTGAGTGAGTCAATGCTGTGTGTCATGTACTGAATGTGCAGCTGCATGTATCTGTTCAGATGAAATAGTGGCATGCGAGTGCATCACACACACACACACACACATTCACAACTGACAGTGCACACACAATGTCACAGACAGACACAAAGAGATAGAGTTGATAGCATGTTGATTCCACTACTGCTGCATGAATCCCTTACCTTCTCAACAAGACGTCAGATGTATATAGACACGTAGATCAGAGGTGTGTATGGCGATAGGGAAGTGTGCAGTGCTAATAGTTACAATGTTCACTGAGGTCCTAGTCACCGAAAAAAATAAATTCTCGCTTTTTGGGCCTTTAGCAAGAATTTAAGATTATTCGATGAAAAAAGCCTCAGTGAACATAGAGAGTAGCGGGAAACTTTTGAGGGATATATATGTAAAAAAACGTCAAATTTTGAGGGCCACCTTTAGTTTCATCCGTGAAATTTTTTGGTTTGGGTCAATTTTTATGGCCAACCAATTCGCGAAATTTTCTCCCTCGAAAGTTTCTCGCAGTGTCGTGTTGTAAACGTCTGAGAGTGGCGTGTGCGAGATGATCCACTGGTGAACTGAGGTAGTATAACATAATACACGACTATTGTGTAGTGTCTCACTAGTTGTTGTTCTGTCAGTACATTTAGAGTGTCTCTGTTCTGTGTCGTGTACTCGTCAAAGATTTCTTTTCAGTACGTGAACATACACTAGAGACTTGACGTACGTAGTAGAAAAGTGCATGTGCACGCTGCCGCTAGATTCGAAGTGTGAAGAAAGTCGAGAGCACGAGCGATGGTTTGTTGCAGCTCCTTGCGAAATCGGCGGGGGGAGGGGAAAAACTCTTCACTCTTTCTCCATTTTCTCCATTCTCACGTGATACACACACAGGGCTCACCTTCCTGGGCACGAACGAGTGCTTGGGCCGCCTCACCTGCTCCGGGACAAATAGAAAAGGCTTAGGGCCAAAGGTACTTGTGGGAGTGAGAGCTGTTTCGCGGGTAGGAGGATGGAACACGGAGGTGGGGATGTCAGAATCTAGGGGCGCACCTGCACGGGGGGAGGGGGGAGTGAAAGAAAGAGGAAGAAGAGGGAGGAAAATGAGAGTCAGTGAGGTGGGGAAGGAAGGAAAGAGGGAGGGAGAAGGGAGAGGGGAAATAAATAAGGTGGAGGGAGGAAGGGCAATGACAGAAGAGAGAGCGAGTGGGAACATGGGTGTGTTGTGCAAAGGAGATGACATGAGGGCTCTACTGCACCTGGCCTCTGTCTCATGATCTTCTGGATTCGACGATCCAAATTCCTGGTCTCATCCTTGTTTTTTCTCTCGGCACCCTGTGTGTGTGTGTGTGCGTACATGTGTAGGTGGTACATATGCATGTCCATAGAGATGTATGGGGGAAGTCGTTCTGACTGTTCAACGATTCCTACTCACACATAATATATAAAGTTGAACTTGGAAATGTGAGACGAACACAATATTTATTAAATCGCATTAACAGGACATGTAGTATGTAACTGTGAGTACTGCGGCAGACCCAGCTGGAATAGACTACGGCGCTCAGCTGGAATAGACTACGACGCTCACCTTGTCTCTGAATATCTTGACTCTGCAGTAGGCTCTGTGGACGGGCTCTGCGGCCTCGTTCTCCAGGTCCCCGTAGGTGTCGACCACCATGTGGAGAGGGTAGCCCTTGACCCCCTTCTGGGAGGAGAACTCTGTGCTCAGACAGTTGATACGCAGCACCAGCTAAAGGGGAGGGAGGAGGGGTTGAGACACATAATTATAGGTAAATTTTGTCTTACTACTGTGAATTGTATATGTAATCTATGAGAGGCTAATCATTAAAACATTGAAGAAAAAACTTGATTCTTTGTATTAACAACTATTTGTAGCTGGTTGTATGATTATTAAACTATGCCATTGTATGTATATTTACCTTTGAGCCTAGTTTAGGTCTCCAAATGAAGCTGGCCACATTGTAGGCCAAGTCAACTGGCTTTCCCTGGATGTTCTCACATGCCTTACGATCTGGTGTAACGTACATGTGATAGAGGAGGGGGGAAGCACGATACAATAGTGTAAGCGGCATTATTATAGTGAAACCACTAAATAAGCATCCTTGACTATAATAAGTTTTACAGATGCTCTTCATAGTACACGGGAGTACTGGAGTTCTTCCACTGAAATATTCATTGAAATGTGAGTAGGATTATTGTATAGTGTCAACTACGACAGGGCTCCATATAAACAATTCCCAGAAAAATAGCTTTAGCGCGGGTTAGGAGTAGGTGTTACGACCAAACAATAATTAACTCTCGGCACACACATGCGCAGCGAGGGTTACAGTACTTGGTTTGCCTGTCTGTGTAACCCTCATAGGGAGGAAGGCAAAAGAAGGAGAGAGAGAGAGAGAGAGAGAGAGAGAGCAGACTTCACTGACCTATGTCGAAAGCTCTCTGGTTTGGATTCGCCTGCTGGCTGTACCAGTATTGCCAGTTGCTCTGCTCAACGCGGCTGTCGGGCTCGTCGAAAAACGTCAGATAAACCACCGACTTGACGAGGTCCGGGCACCCGGAGTTGGCTTTGCAGAAAAGACTATAGAACTGACCTGTGTGAGTGTGTGAGTGTGTGTGTGTGTGTATGCACGAGGGACAGTGTGTATGTATGTCCCATTGTGTTCTGAAAGGAGCATACCTTTGTTGAGGTAGGTAAGTGTGTCCTCTCCCATTCTCTGAGCTATGGAGATTGGAGCCCCTAGCGTCACCACATACCTGCCGGTGTCAATGAGAGAGAATGAGAAACAGTATTAATGAACGAGTTTTTAAGGTAAAATGCTTTTAGCGAAGACTCACTTTTCTTGTGAGCTGAACACAGTGTCCACGTGATCCTGAGTATAGTTCTACAAGAAATAAAAACATGGCCGGATGTCAATTTTTGTATGTGTTTTTGAGAGGGGGTGGTTTGTTTGGCTTGCCTCGGAAGAGATGTGGGTGGGGTCGGGAGAGTGGGAGGAGTCTGGTGGCAGAGGGGATGTGGTCTCCGGATAGGAGCTGAGTTTCTCCTTAGAACTTGGACTGGGGGGAGCAGGGGGTTGTACTCGAGGTTGCATTATACATTAGAGATCAACGCTACCTTTGTGAATGTGTCAGTATATATAAGGGCTAAATTTAGAAATGTTACCAAAAACGGAACTCAATTGCATTCTTTCACTGTGCCCCTATTGTTTTGTTCTATCTTTAGTAACATTTCTAAATTTATCCCTTATATACAGTCACATTCCCTTTAAAAGCACTAGAGCGCACACACCCTCAGTGCTCTGTTTGACACACCAGGACTGACCTTCCAAGAACTGAGGGGTACAACTCGCACAGCCAGTTGATGTAGTTGCTCCCATTACTACCTTCATCGATACTGGAGGGAGGACGGACAAGGGGGGGAGAGAAATACGCTTGTCATTTGTGACTACAGTGGAACAAAAGAGAGGCACTCAACAGTATAACTCATAAAAACCGAGGGACAGATGGTATCGAACAGAGTAAACAGAATCCCTCCAAGTGTGTCTCGTACATTTGGATGCTGCGTTGTAAACATTGCAACAAAAATTTGTTCCAAGATCCCCGATAACCAAACGGAGACGTGTGTATACTGTAGGCACACACACACACACACAGGCACGTGTACGAGTGTATGATAATTATATAGCAGTCAACTAGTAACCCTTGTTGTACAATGGTTCACAACATGCTGTGCCTTGCTCACTCCCCACAGTTTGTACTGTATAATAAGGAGCAGCTGCTACGTATTATACACAGAGTACACTGATGTAGCACAGGTACATGTACATGTACGGTGCGGGAAACTTTCAGGGGAAAATTTTTAATATCCCGCTGCATAATATAGTGGAGTAAAATTTTGCTATATCCCCCACCTTCCGTGTGAAGGGTGCTGGAGTATAAGAGGTCGAGAATGTTGGAGTACGCCAGAGGTGTGAGGATGGGAGCTGAGTAGCTCTGAGATCTCACTGCATCCTGGGCCGGAGTGGTTGGTAGTGACCGACACAACCTACGTGATAGAATGAGAGGGACGGAGAGAGGGGGTTATAAAGTTTTTGTGTTTTTGTTAAGAGGTCTGAAAACTTCTTTTCTCTAATGACTCTTTTCTCTAATGATTCTTTTCTCTAATGATTCTTTTCTCTAACAAAAACACAGGAGAAACAGATAAGGTCTTAAGCGCTCCACAATAAAAACGCCCATGTTTTTATTTTTCCTGCTATATACCTCCAGACTTATTATGAGAAATCAGGTTGTATAGTACTGACCAATCAGATCGGTTGATACATACAAATGAGCTAAGTATGCACTAGAAATAAGCATACCTCTGTTGCCATAATTGGTAGCTCTGAAGACGGAACTAGAGAGTTGTGTGAAAACCCTTTACGATGCTGTAAAGGGGGGAGAGAGGAGAGGAGAGGAGAGGGGAGGGAGGGAGGGATGGGAAAGAAAGATCACGATTTGCACGCATCCCCAAAAGCCACGCAGGCAATTCGAGTGGAAGTGAAAGTCTAGGGCTGGTCTGCATTTGAACAGCTGCAAGTCAACTGTAGTGATTTCCACGCAAGAAAAACGCTGCTGGAGAAGGACGTATGTGCATAGAGGAAACGCTCTCTAAAGACACCCCTGAAATACGGACACTTCTCTCTTTCTAAGAGTATCTTTCAACCCCTCAAACAAGGTCACCTAACTAATATGGACACTTGTTCTGTCCAATTGGTGCCGGATGAAAGAGGCAGTTCAGATGACAAGGCAGCCATGTTTTGCTGGCCGATCATTACCATCGTAGTATATACCTGAGTTGGTGAGTTATCTTCAGTAGGAGAGCTGTAGCCAAGCAGCCCGGGGTCACTTGTCTGTCTGGTGAATGGGAAACTGAGCTGCTCTTGAGCGGGGATGGTGACCGGGAGGGACTTTGCACTCCCTGCACTGCCACAGCTCTGAGAGCTGCACTGGGAGAGAGAGCTTGGGGAGCTCTGCTTGACCTCAATTGGAGAACTCGAAGTGTCTCTGCTAGGGTGGATTGATCCGTTCACAACACCGTTTTTCCTCATACTACCTATTCTGAAGATTGGGAGGGTGTGTGTGTGTGTGTGTTGGGGGGAGGAGAGAGATAGGGACAGTAAGGGTAAAACATATGCAGCTCTGATGTACAGCATATACACTGTTAGTCATTCTGTATGTATGAACGTTTGTATGCAGCACTCAAAGAGTGTATCTGACGTGATGCTTTTGGCATTATTAGAGCGTTGGCCACCAGTCTGCCAAACGGCTGTCCATTACCTAACCCCATCACTTGCCCCTTGGGCCAAACAACACGTCTCATGTTACCATAGTACCCTATCCCTTCAACATGAGACGCATGACAACCTACAATTGCCAGCAATTCAATAAAATCCCTCTAGCACAGGGAGAAACACACAGTTCACAAAACATATACCAGCCCACATACATACAATGTACTATCAGAGAAAAAAATAATAATAATAATTATCGGCTGTATAATATGCTACACGGTATTCAGTGTAAGGTTTGCTTACTAGTAAGAAGCCACCTATTTGCTCATAACTCCATTATTGGGATTCATTTCGCAAATGAGTCACATGTTTGCCAAAAAACAAACGCTGATGCTAACCAGCTTGCATTACTTAATCACACAAGAACATAATGTTATCTTCATGTTTCTGTCCTGGTAGGGGAATTCATTGCATTTTTGTCTGCAGCGAAATCACCAAGTACAACATAGTCCATGCGATACTATCTGTTGCACTAGTTGCGTGCGTTGGCCACAAAGCGCTAGCATGTCATGGCACGCAAGAAATCCTATAGCTGTGTGGTATGTTACACACGCAAACACACCCTCTTTCAAATGAAGCTGTAGGGAACAGCCACAACACTCACGAATCTGAAATTGGATATTCCTTTGCTACTTGCCATTCTACACTAACCCAAGCCACTACCACATCCACAGCCCACGCTCCCGGGAACCCACTCTTCACTGGGGGACAGCAATATACCCAGCTGCTGACTTCATGAGAGAACATGCATACCACACAAGCAAGCAGTGCACTACACAGTGTACTACATTAGTATCACGTGGGTATCACCTGACAACCATTGCATCACGCACGCAATGCTCATTACCCATGGTGTTCTCCCCCTCTTTTGTCTATAAACAACGTCCCTCAAGTATAGTACCCACACACCTACACACACCCAGCTAGCTGGAGGCGCGCAACACAACGGAGCATTCATTGCGCGGTCAAAGCCAGCAGTTTTTAGTCACGAAGGGGTGCTGAGATGCGTCTATTATTACTTTCAAAGGGTCGCGCGTAGCTTCACAGCGCGGCACGTGCAAAACGTACTACAAACTCACAGTTTTCCTGACATAGTGCCAGTCAACAACGCACGTTACGGCCCTGATCATGCCTGCATCAGCATTTCTTTTCCAAACCTGTGGATTGAGGGAAAGGACACGGCGTCAACAAACTTACAGAAACCGGCGCCTGCTGCCGTGCAAGACGGGCGAAAACAGCCGCTTTTGGCTGTTCATGGCTCAGAATAGGAGCCCTTTTGGGTCTTTGCGTACCTATAGGTCCCAGGTCAGTTGCCGAAATCGGTCAGTCGGTTGACGGTTCCCTTAGCGTCGCCCTCGCGAAATTTCGCGTTTTTCCTTGTTTACTGATCACGTGTCCGGAGGTGTGTCATCACATGAATGTCACGACTCGAGAGTACGGTCATATGCGCATGCGCATGATTTTGCGCGTGCGGAACGTTCTAATCACGTGTACGAACAACCGAACGGCCAACTTTTAGCTGTGTAGAGGAGTAAGGACTGTGTAGCAGAGATGAACGGGGTGTCTGCAGAGAAAGAAGGAGTTGGAGGACCAGAGCTGAGTCCCGCACTGCGTAAACTAGCTGAAGAATGGCTCACTCTGGACAGGGTATGTAGCAGAAGCCATACGCCATTTACTACGTGCGTGCTGGACGAACACACGTGGCACCGTTTTACACTCTCCAGAACCCGTCCACGGTGCAGGAGATAGAGAGGCTGCGGGATGATGGTGACGAGAAAACGCTGCAGTCGCTGCTCGGGTCTAGAATGGTGTTCGGGACGGCCGGGCTCAGAGCCAAGATGGGAGCCGGCTATTCTCGCATGAACGACCTCACCGTTATCCAAACTGCTCAGGTGTGGCTTGTAGCCATAGATATAGATCCTACTGAGACTCCCTTATCTATTGTGTAGCTGTATAGCTTACTGTCAGTGAGGTATAGCGAAATATTAGTGCACGTTTTCCACAAACGTTGAAGCATTTAGACAAGATGTACATAGTAGCTGGATTACCTGATAACTGCCAACTGTATGTGGCTCAATATGTTGCGTGTTTTCCAGTAATGTGTGGGTTGGTTGGATTGTTCAGTTGCATTCAGATAGCCCTGAGCCCTGCCAACCCTGTGTGTGCTTCTCGAACCAAGGAAGTCGCTTTTCTCCAACCACAAAGTCCATTGACTACTTTTAAGGGTGTACCAGCTAGGGTGTATCGTGTATGCTTGGATTCGTCGACTGTGTGTGGTATGATGATTCTCAGGGTCTCGCTAGTTGTCTGCTGGAGCAGTTTGGATCAGGGGAATGTGGGAAGAGAGGTGTGGTAGTTGGCTACGATGCTCGACACAACAGTCGGAGGTTAGTCTGAGCAACAACCACTGATAGAGAAGGAGAAGGGAGAAACAGCTGAGAGGCGAGGAGATGAGAGCGAACAAGCGAGGAGAGGCGGAGAGAGGTGAGAGGAGAGCGAAGGAGAGGAGAGAGAGAAGAGGAAAGAGAGAGGAGAGAGAGAGCGAGGAAGAGAGAGGAGAGAGAGAGAGGATAGAGAAAGAGCTGAGAGCTTCTCTCTACTCTCCTATCTCTTCTCTCTTCTGATCTATTATCTCTCTCGCTCTCTCTCTTCTCTCTATCGTCCCTCCTCTATTCTCTCATCTCTCCTCTCTCTCTCGCTCTTACTCTCTCTCTCTCTTCTCTCTTCTCTCTCTCTTCTCTCTCTCTTCTCTCTCTCTCTCTCTCTCTCTCTCAGATTCGCTGAGTTGTCAGCAACCATTTTCCTCAACAAGAATTTCAAAGTTTACCTCTTCTCAAACTTTACCCCAACTCCCTACACAGTAAAGAAAACCGTTCACCAAACTTACACACTCGACTGAACCTCTCCCTCCCTCCCCCTGTGTATGTGTGTACAATGTAGCCATATGCAGTGGTGAAGTTTGGCTGTGTGGCTGGCGTGCAGGTGACTGCCTCTCACAATCCTAAGGAGTACAACGGATACAAAGTCTACTGGAGCAATGGAGCACAGGTTTGCCACTGGGAGTACAGGTCTTACAAAGTTGGTTATTTTGCAAATTTCAATTGCATTTTGTAGGTATTCACATGTTAATTTTACCTTCTATTTTATGAAAAAGTGTTGCTTAATTTAGGACAGCAGCCATTCAAGAAAATATTGATTGACAAACAACTAGCTTTACAGCAACCGTCTCCTCTGCTTTCTCTCTCCTTTCTCTCTCCTCTCTCTCGTCCCTTCAATACATAATTATATAGATCAGACCGCCACTGGATTCCGACATTCAGTCACACATATCTGCCAACCTGAACCCTCTCCCTACGTCCTGGGACACCTCTGCCCTCCAGAAGGCATCTTCCGACATCCTAGATCCTCTAGCGTCCGTGACTGCCACTTACTTCACTGACACCCTCCATCTCTGCTACAGAAGAGAAGACAACGCCAGCTCTCCAGTCAAGATCGTCTATACTCCCATGCACGGAGTGGGGGCTGAGGGAGCCAGAGAGGCCTTCAGGACCTTTAGTCTCCCGGACTTCATCCCAGTTCCAGAACAGGTATATACCATTCATTCCCTGTTGGCAGATCAGTGCTCGAGCTGGAAATAGCTAGATTCGAAATCTTAGCAGCCACATAAGCAAGCAAATTTTTTATTATTATTATGAGTGAGTGCCTCACACAAACCATTTTGTAGCTGCTAAGGTTCTAGTGGATTTATGTATTGAGATAGTTGCCGTATAAACCATTTTGTAGCTGCTAAGGTTCTAGTGGATTTATGTATTGAGATAGTTGCCGTATAAACCATTTTGTAGCTGCTAAGGTTCTAGTGGATTTGAGATAGTTGCCGTATAAACCATTTTGTAGCTGCTAAGGTTCTAGTGGATTTATGTATTGAGAGAGTCACCGTATGATTAAGGCCCCACTGTTTCAGTAAGTTCCACTGTAACCTAGGCTACCATCTCTGTCCCTACAGATCGACCCAGACCCAGAATTCAGAACAGTGGCGTTCCCTAACCCAGAGGAAGGGCATTCCGCTCTGGTGAGTATATTAATTATAGTCCTAACTGGTGAGCTAGAGTCCTAATGATGTAAGTCCTGTGCAGTGTAATGTAATACGTGTAGTGATCACTGGTCAGGGGTGGACCACCTGCCAGAATTGATAATCAATTATAAGGTTCCCAGGAATGGGGTGGTCTTCCTGTGTTGACTATAGCTGAACGGGAAATATCAGTTACTCTTGTGTAAATACTGGGATTCACCAATTTCATCCTGTTGCAAATAATATCCTTTCCTACATGATTACAGTTTTATCATGGGGGCTTTTTTACTGGTAGAGAATCACTACCCACCCAAGTCTTAAAATTTGGTGCTATGATATAATTATACACATTCGTCCCTCCATAGGGTCTAGCGGAGAAGACGGCAGAGAGACACGGAGCCACACTGATCCTGGCCAACGACCCAGATGCAGACCGACTGGCAGTGGCGGAGAGATCGGACCCCTCCACCAGGGAGTGGGACATCCTGACTGGGAACGAGATCGGAGCTCTGCTCGGCTGGTGGCTGTTCAAGAACTACAGAGACTCACACCCTCACTTCAATGGTGCCCCATACACTATACATACTGTACATACACTATACATACACTGTACATATACTGTACATATACTATACAAGTACGTATATATATATATATATGCCTACCCTTCACTGCTCTCATATTAAAGCACTCCCCAATGGCATCTGCCAGTTCAACTTGAGGCAGTTGAGGATGATGAAATAGGGACCATCAGTATTCATAATGCCCATATTCATAACCTGTATATGCACCCCTTGCATGTCAGTGAGTGATTGGGGAGGGAGGTGCGGAGTTATTTAGTGTGTGTGTGTGTGTCTGTGTGTCTGCAGGTAAGAATGTCTACATGCTGGCCAGCACCGTCTCCTCGAAGTTCCTACAGAGAATGGCCAGCGTCGAGGGCTTTCAATTCGAGGTCTGTGTCTACACAACTTGAGCCTCCACCGTATAGAGTATGGCAGTTTTTAGCTGGAACGAGCGGGATTTCGTTCTGCCGGGCACATATAAACCTGCTGTATGATACACTACATTGCTGAGAAGGAGGCGCGAGCATTTAATTTTGCTTTTAGCGATTAGGTTTTGTTGAAATGTTCCCACTATAGTTCCTTGTTTACTACAGAGTAACCGGAAGGTGCCCCTTACGCAGACACTGGTCAACTATTCCAATAGTCCAGCTAATTATAGGGTCCCCTGTTTGTGCTCTCTGTTGTGGTATTCCCGTGGTTAATGGTGTCCAGGAAACACTCACGGGGTTCAAGTGGATGGGTAACAGGGCGCACGAGCTACTGCAGCAAGGACACGAGGTCCTGTTTGCCTTCGAGGAGGCCATCGGCTACATGTGTGGGTGTAGAGTCCTGGACAAAGACGGGATCAGTGCTGCGGCAGTGATGGCCGAGTTTGCCGGCTGGCTGGCCGGGCAGGGGAAAAACTTCCGTCAACAGCTCGATGAGCTGTATGCTAGGTCAGCAAAGGAGCCTAACATGCAGTACACGAGGCAACCTTTGTATATAAGTCTCAAACAGCTTCAAAATGTATGGGTGCGATAATCTGTACAAAATGTTGCAGGCAACCTTGCATAGCATATCATACCCACACATTAAACTTGCACGAGACTTCTGTCACGTAACAAAGTTGCATCGTGTGTATCATGGCGTACTGTGTAAAGTTTCTTTTCAACTGTGTGTAATACGGTGTAACTCTGTAGGTATGGGAGGTTCGAGTCAGAGGTGTCCTACTTCGTCTGCCACTCTCAGGACACCTTCACACAACTTTTCAATGGAATCAGATCTAGAGATGATGGGAACGTGAGAGAAGACACCCTAAATAGAGCCCGACTGATTTCGCCTTTTTCCTTCTACCCTCTCTTTCCCTCCTTCTTCCCTCTCGTTCTTTCAACTTTCTCTCTCTCTCCCTCCCCTCTCTCTCTCTCCCTCAGTACCCAAAGACGTGTGGTCCCTATGTAGTTGACAGTATCATTGATCTGACTGTTGGTTACGACAGCTCCTCATCTCCTCCTGACTTCAAACCAGTGAGCCAATGTAGTAGCGACATCTTTAGCATGACTCGTGCATGAAAATGTGATGACTAAATCTCGTGGTAACTCACATCGAGTTTACTAAGTTCCCGTGGTGCCGTTTCCCCGAGCAACCCTTACACACAAAAAACAAGCGTGCGTCAATTGGAGTACATATGTACACATTTTTACATTCTCATAAAAACACAAACTTTACCAGCATCTGGCCCATTGGTCACGTCTCACTCATTCACTTTGTAGTAAAAATATTCCGTGGATAAATTTTCCAACTGTCCCCCCTTTCTGCCCAGTTTCTACCGGTGGACCCAAACTCACAGCTGATAAAGTTTATTCTGGACGACATGACGTGTGAGTGCACCCTGCGAACCAGTGGCACCGAACCCAAGATAAAATACTACATCGAGATCTCTTCCAAGATTGGAGAAACGTACGTTCATCTCTCGTCCTTTCTACTTATCCTTCAAGCTTTTGTCTCAAAGTAACTTTATAAATTACCCTCCATTTTTCTAATGCACCATAAGAGATTATCGCCTCTGAACAAAGCTTCAACCACAGCACCGAGACAGAGAAAACGTAACCGCTCGTATTTTCCGTTTTCTTTCAGGGTTTCGAAGGAGGAGCTGACGAAAAAACTGAGAAAAGTGGCGGAAGCCGTCGTCTCTGAGTTTCTGCAGCCCGAGAGATGGGGTCTGGAGGCAAGACCCACGCAATAACTGCAACGTCGCAAACTCTCAATTTTATATCTCCTCAGCGTGTGTTGTGTGTCTGTGTCTGTGTCTATTTGCAGTTCAGCAAAAAAAACACCATAATTACGTAGCCAGGGATGTCATTGCGCAGGTATTTATGTTGCCCCACCAAAGATTAATCATGCATGTTGTATGCATATGCATGTATTTGTGTGTACATTATGCAGCCCAAAGAGGCTGGAAAATAATAAAAAGCCAAATCACACGCTTATAGCATGAGATATTATTTCACAGAGAGCTTCAAAACTAAGCGGTTCGCAGCACAGTGGTGTATTGATTTTCTGTTGCCCCACTGCATGCAAATGTTAACTGCCAGTGGTTTTGGTAATAATTATGCTGAATCACACAGTGACAAGAATAGGTGTAGAAGCTAGCTGTGCTGTGTATATTTGCTATGCGCTAGAGATGGTGAGAAGAGAGAGAGAGAGGTGGGCTAGGGCTAACTGGCAAGGTCTGACCCCTGTGGTCCTAGTTCTGGATGGAGCAGAGCTGTAGCTGCAAACAGTAGGAACACCACTCCTCCTATTATGGTTACTGGAGAGGAGTAGGAGAAAGTGGAGAGAGAGAGAGAGAGAGAGAGAGAGAGAGAGGGTCAGCACCAAACTGAGAGATGTAATTTCAGAGGTTCACTCCAGTGGTGAAAAAATCGCAACTCAAGACTACACGTATACATACAGTTTCCCTCCTGTTTTACGTCCACATTGATTTCTCAAGTCTTTCACTAAACCCTGAAGTTAGTAAACATTATTTTGTTTCCTCAAAAGAGGCTATGTGTATATGTATCCCATTTGAACCATTCACATATTTCATGATTTTCACACATGCATGTTACCCCACTGTGTGCAATTCCAGTCAACAAGATAGCACTTTACTTCACTCACAAACTTACGATGCCACTGTTCATTCCCTCAAAAGAGCTATATAGGCTATGTATGTATATTGCACAGTGTTCCAAACAGGTTTTGGGGTCTCACCAGTTTTGACAGATATTCTCTGGGCCACCATTTTGCCTCCTATCACTGCTAGAGCTGTGCAGAGTGCATGTCCCAATGTTCCTCCTATGGTGATACCTACTGGGTTCTGCACAGATAGAGGAGAGAGACATTATAATATAGCAAGGAAGGAGGGTAAAGAGTACAGGGTAAAGAGGGAGAGAAAAGGATTGCAGACTGAGAGATAGAAGGAGCAGATGGACAAATGACTGCTAATAAGCTCTCATGTGTGTATGGCATGTGACATGCATGACAAGAAAAGGTCATCTGCACTGCTAGCAAGAGGTATAGATTGCAGCGTCTTTTAACCGTCGATGCTAACCTAAACCTTTTCGCATCTATGCCTAAAGAAAATGGTTTGTGTCAATGCTGTAAAGCAGCCTTTACAACTAATACAGATGTATAGGAGACACATCATATGAACACACCTCTCTGGCAGCGAGGATGATGGTAGTAATCTGGGAGCGGTCACCCCACTCTGCCAGGAAGGTGAGCGTGAAGGCCTGCAGGAAGATGGCCGACGTAACGGGCCCCAGACAACGCAGGCGGCGACGTAATGGCAGTCTGGTCGACAGCCCCTGCTCTTGGTCTCCTACTGTCTCCTGCATACACATACATGTGAGAGACCGTACGTTACACACCAATAGTGCTCTGCTGTATTCTGTGCTTTTAACTGTTGCATTCACTCTCACATATGATACTCGGCATAAAAAAAGCACAGATCAATAGAAAGCCACGCCCACTAAAACAAGCCACACCCACCACTTCCTCCCTCTTGCGGAGCTCTTCAGAGACCTCATCGAACTCCTCTCGTCCCTCATCGCTGCTCATGTTCCACCCCTCGTACAACATCTTGACTCCAAACAGCGCCAGGAGACCCGTGCTCACATAGAACGTCACCGCACGGGGAATCACCTGAGATGTTCATTACATCATGTTATTGTCATAGTTATGTCGTACAGTGGAACCCCTCTCTAAGGACATCTTGGAAACAAGAACACCTCTCTAGTAAGGACACCTTTTCTTTTTCCATGAACAGTTGCTTGCTTAACCCCTGAAAAAAGGACACCTCACTAACATGGACACGTTCTTTTGTCCCGGATTAGAGGGGTTCCACTGTATTACGTAACCGTGATGTAATGGTGGATGGGTATGTATTGTACTGTACCATTGTGGCAAAGCCAAGGACGACAGAGAGAAAGGTCATGAGTCCAAGAGCAGAAAGAGCACCGCTGAACACCAGACAACTGCGAGAGATGAGAGAGAGGGGGAGTTTAAGAAGTGTAAAGTTTTAGAATTACCCAATATTACTGCACCGAAAACTAAGTTAGTTTGCCAGTCAACAACGACCACAGAATGAAACACATTAGCTGCACATTGGCCACCCACAACTACTGCATACTTTGAGGATTAGCGGCTAATGAGGCACTGACATAACTCTCTCCTTTTAATTACTCCAATGATGAGTGGTATGAAATGAGGCGGCAGCACCAGTCTCAACGAACTGTTGAATACTCAGTCACCCTACGTACCACCTATAAACATTGGAGGGACTACTATGCGGCTCATGTGTAAGGCTATTCACACATCTGTGAACACAGCTCTCTTGCATCCATTCATAGTCCGTGAGTTCTCTGTATGAGAGAACCAGTCACCCACCCACAAATGCAACCCCCTCTAGGGGCACTGTTTGTACAAAGGAACCCCTCTCTAAGGACACCTCTGAAATGAGGACCCTTGCTACCTCTTTCTTCCCCGAGAACAGTTTATTGCATGCAATACTAAGGGCACATCACTAGCCTGTAAACTGTACTCTGTCACACCAGTGGCGAGATTAGAGGAGTTCTACTCTATATGTATAGTATTTGGGGGCCTGACACACATCACTACTCATAGGCAATTCTGGAGTGGCCCACCCTTAATATACACACACATGAATCTGTTTTTTACCGGGAGTGTGTCATGGCCATGATGGCGGCAATGAAGAAGGTTTTATCGCCAATCTCAGACACGATGATGACAGAGAAGGCGGCCACGAAGGCATGGAAGAACCCCACACTCACCCACGCCACCACTCCCTCTGAACCTGGCTCCTCCACCTCCACCACCTGTGAGAGGCGAAAACGTGAAAACTCCAAAAAATTTATTATAAGGTGCTCTTTTTTGAGAACTACAGCAGTGTGTAGTGGCAGATCTGATCGTCTTCGAACCCCCAACTTTCGTTCTTGATTAATGAAAACATCCTTGGCAAATGCTTTCGCACTTGTTCGTCTTTCATAAATCATATGCAATAATTAAATGTGTGTGCATTTCAGGGCAGGGTTGGTGAATTTGGAGCACCTCGTGTTTTTCCTTGGTCGCTACAACTGCACCCTCCCGTACTGAGTCCCTGAGTTTTCCTTCCCCGTTTATGAGGGCCGCCTCTGGGGCAGCTCTGTCGACTTCAGGCTGCTGTTGGTCCGGTTCTCCGGCCAGCAGGACTCCGGGTAGCCACAGACAGAACAGGAGACAGAGGAAAACCCGGTGCCTTAGCAGCCACGGCACTGTTGCTGTGGGCTTCATATCTGCGGCGAACGAACTTGTGGTGGGCGTTATTTAGAGTCGAAGTTTCTGGGTTCAAAGGTCGGGAGTTGTTTACCGTCCGACCTCGGAGTGGGGGGAGAAAAGAAGAGAAGAGAAGATGGCTCTTAGACCGTTAGGGAGACAGTTAAGTCGCTCAGGTCTTCTCTGGAAAGCCGCCTCCCAGCCTAAGAGTCTAAGGAACCTCTCCCAAGGCCTGCAAAATGCAGGGAACGGCCGAAGAAGGCTCTATTTTCTGGTGGGCGTCGGCTCGTGCGCGGTAGGTACAGTATGGTGGTTTAGAAAAGCCCGAGAAGAAGGTGAAGGCGGAGTTCTGCCCGTGGCGAGGGCCGGAGGGAGCGAGAAAGTGGAGGAAAAGCCGGTGAAGGTGTCCGGTAGAGAGCTGCGATACAAGTCGTTTGCTTCCTACGTCTACAAGGGAGAGCCGTACATGAGTGCACGTGACTTTCTGGATTCTCTCATCAGAGATGGACCGAGATGTGAGCTCTAAAACCCTTTTCAATAGACCACGTACATACACATGTGCATAATATATAATGGCATGTACACAATAGATATTCTGTGAGATTTGTGTTGTTTTTTCTTTTCTGTAGCGGTGGATAAAGAGGTCATAGACGACAAGGTATGTAAAAATGATTGTATTATTCCCTATAGTAGGAAACTTGAAAAACTTATAAAAAATTGGAGGATGGGATAAGGTTTCACTATGTGGTATATATCTTTGGTGTGCTGTGTAACAGATATTGGACAAGATGCTGTGGGGTACTCCGGGCAGGAGAAAAGGCTCAGACCATCTCTTCAAGGACATGTGGAATAGCAGTGAGTTGGCAGGAGGGAGGGCGAGGGGGGAGGGGGAAAACGGAGGAAGATGGTTGACAAAATAACAATGGAATCGCTCTAATCCTGACACCAACGTGACGGAAGAAGTGTCCATATTAGTGAGGTGTCTTTGTTTTACTACATGTGCAAGAACCGTTCTTGGGAAAAGGAAAAGTTAGAGAAGTGTCCTCATTTCAGAGGGTGTCCTTAGAGAGGAGTTCCATGTACATATCACGAGAAAGAGGTTTGGAGGCTTGTTTCGATTTTGACTCTAAACTTTCTGGTTTTGCAGGTGTTCTGAGCTACGGTGACTACCTCTTTCTGCTGACAGCTCTCATCAGTAGGTGCTACATTATACAGTGTATGTATATATATACCACTTTTGTATTACGTCTCTGTAGAGACAAGGAGGCAGTTTGAAATAGCATTCAGGATGTACGATGTGGACAACAGTGACTTCATAGACCACGAAGAATTCTCACGCGTAAGATACACACATAGCAATGCAGTATTGACATTGTGAAACTAAAACTTGGTGGGTGGAAGATGTCGTGTGGAATTTTTCACTGCTATTTTTCGATGCTCTCTCTCTCTTTAGGTGGAGAAGAGTGTCACTGCTCAGAGAGACAATGCCGTAAGTCTCTGGGTTTACGACCCTAAATAAAGAACACCTCTCTAATAAGAAAATTGGTCCTGCCCCATTAAACCTTAAGAACAGAAAAAGGGCAGAAAAAGGGATGTCTCTGCATAATGGATACTTTCAAAGTGTCCTTTATTCAGAGATTTCGCCCTTTGTTGAGGTGGGAGAATAGAAAGACTAGAGAGAGAAGAGAAAAAGAATGAGAGACTGTGAATGCTGTCTATAGTACAGCGGGAGTATTCACTGCTGTTGTGACTCATTCTCTTGTGTGTTTCAATGTTTACGTCAGATGATAGAGCAGAAGAGGCTGGCCAAGAGCTCCCTCTCTGTCCACTTCTTTGGCTACAGAGGCAACCAGAGACTCTTCTCCAGAGATTTCTTCAAGTGAGACTCACACACACACACAGACTCGGATATTGTTAAACCTCCAAATAAGGAACAACTTGGGGACATAAAAGTCTGGTATATTGGGCATATCTAAGTATCATTTATAGAGAGGTGTCCTTTAATTAAGGCATCGTCTTCGTGTGTATGTGTGTGTGTGTATGTATGGATGTATATATGCTGTATACAGATTTCTGGAGGACCTTCAGTCTGAAGTCAGGCGAATGGAGATATCCTTACATGGTCTTTACCTGAAAGTTACACATTAATTTTTATGAGGGAGAACAGTAAAAGTTTGTCTAAACGATCCCTTCTCGCAAAAATACATTAGACTCTCAAATCCGTAAATTTCTCGCTACAATGCATGGGGCAAGAGTCATCTCTAGGTGTGCAGTATTAGTGATTAGGTTCCTTGACTGAAGTTCTCCACTTTGACCAGTACTCTGGCAGCAGTCCCACCATGTCAGAGGAGGACTTTGCTCGAGTTCTCCTGAGGCACACCACGTGGGACCTCGACCCCGTCTTCAAGAGACTGCGCGGGAGACCGCCATCTCTTGTTAGTTACTGTCACTATTACAGTAGAGCATAATGGGGAGAAAACAGTTCTTTTGCTGCAAAAACGTCTGAGTAAGGGACACCTTGAGAAAATTTAACGTGTCCTTTATTCAGGTCATTTTATTCAGATGGGGTATACTATGGTAGGGGGCAGAACAATGTGTCCTTTATAGGGGGTGTTCTTTATTTGGAGGTCCTTTTCGGAGTTTTCAGTTTTAACCTCCGGATAAAAGAACCATGTGTCCTGGTTTGACTTTTATTTTCACTCTCTCCTCATGTCGTCCCTTTCCCTCTTCCTCCCTGGCCTCACCATCTCCACTCCCGTGCAGGGAATCTCATTCCAACAGTTCAATGACTTTTGCCAGCTGCTCAACTCGCTCGAGGACTTCTCCGTTGCCATGACAATGTACACCATCGCCGGGCAACCGGTCTCCGAGGAGGAATTTGGACGAGCCGCGCACATCTGTCTGGGGAAGCCCCTGGATCCGAACCTCGTTAGCACCGTGTTTGAAATCTTTGACAAAGACGGTGAGAAAAACTCTTCTCCTTCTCCTCTTCCTGTTTTCTTCTTTCTCGAACTCCATCTACTTTCCTATATACCGTTTCCCCATCTCCATCTTATTTCTTTTCCCCTCCCTTTCCTCTATTATACTCAAAATTATTGAGTGTATTATACTCCTATGACTATATAAGTGTATTCTTTCAATGTGTTTGTATGCATAATTGTAGGTGACCATAAACTGAGCTATAGGGAGTTCATAGCGGTCATGAAAGGATGGAAACTCAGAGGATACAAGGTAATGTGTAGTGTGTGTGTGTGTGTGTGTGTGAGAGAGAGAGAGAGAAAAGCTCCCCCTTCCTCCTCTCTCCCTTGAAGTCCCTTCTCTCTCTCTCCATATCTCCCTCTCTCCATCTCTCTCTCTCTCTCATCAGATGAGAGAGAAGAAGCAGCTGGGAGGTCCACTAGAAGAGTTCAAGGCTTGTGTCAAGATGGAAATGAGAGACAAATAGCGTTTCAATGTACACTATGATAATGAGCAATTTCTTGGTGATTGTCAAATATTATTCTTTCTGCAGCAGATATTTTGATGATGAGCTCTGGGTACACCTAATGCAGCAAACCGATAATAGTATTACATATGTAACGACGCTCGACCCGAGTCCAGATGTTATTCAACTGACTTACAAACACGCATGCGTAGTAAATATGAATAATGTATGACACTAAATAAGTCAAGTTTTCCAGCTTTGTTACACATATATGGGCTACAGAGGAACGATTCAACCTGCCTTAGAGCATGCGTGTTACCGCCAGCCAGAGGACCAGCAGTATCACCAGTGTTTCTCCACTGCTGCTGTCTATGGTGTATATGCATCCCAGAAACAGCAGCACCAATATTATTCCTGTCATGATTTGGCTGGAGATGTGTGTGTGTGTGATCATATAGAGTTCTGCATGCACATTACTCATGAGTGTAGGAGAAATATGGGTGCATCATAATTATATTGCATTCTGGTGCATGTGTGCAATCATGGCATGAGTTAGGTAAATACGCAAATTCTGTTTCCTCGCGGTTACCTCGTGATGCCCGTATCCTCCGGGGCATGTATTGCTTCAACCGCTTGCTGTGGTACTATATATTACACAACAGCAGATTAGTAAATAGTATAACATAGCCAACATACCTTCTTCTTGCAAATTTTGGTATAATATGATGAATTTTCCTGCGTGGGAAGTGAAGAGAACTGGAAAGAAAACAATCTTACATTGTATCTGACTTTGTTGTGTTCTCGGAGTCTTATGTTACATATCATTTCCTAGCAAACAGTCTTTTTGATCTGGAGTGAAAAGTCACACACTCTCTCTATGTGTACTACTATGCCTGTCATAACTTCAGAGGATGCTACCAGATTCTAACTCTCTAAGCTGTGCTGCTAGCTCGAGCATCAGGCTGTATTAAAAGCCAACGAGTGATATACATGAACATCGTCATATATTCATGGATTGTGGATACTTACTCTTCCCCTTCTTTCTGCCTCTTGACATTTCAATCTCTTTATTGCGGTACAAACTAGATTAACAGTCACAGAGAATTTACTCGGCAGAGAAATCAATCCTATATAGTACGCACCTTACACGTGACAGATTGTTTTATAAATTACGTCACCCGTCCCTCCTATTAGCAGTTCAATCTTATTATGGTTCTCAACAATTTGCAATGTAAAATTAGTTACATGCTAGCTACTGGTCCTTCTATGCAAATTGGGGGTGTGGCATGTCTGGAGAGAGTCCCAGTTATGGTGGTAAGTGTCTCCTGTGCGATTATGTCATCGGGGAAAGTCCCAGTTGCAGTGGAAGTTGTGTTGTGTCTGATGATGTCATTGGGGGAAGTCCCAGTTGCAGGTGTGGCCTCATAGGTAGCAGAATTAGTGGGTGTGGTTTGTGAGATGACATCATCAGAAGAAGAGAGCTGGTTGCCATGGTAGAAGGGTAAGTCAGTAGGTCTGTTAGTGATCTCTCCAACCTTCACACCACGTCTTCTTCCGAGCCAGATAAGTCCACAACCCAGTAGCCTGGAGCAGATGGAGACAGATGGTGAAAAAAAACCAATGTTTTAGAAGGTGTTAGTGTTTTAGTAAAAGTGTACTTATTGTGCTTGGTTTTGTACTTCAAATTGGTGAGCAGAAGCAAGCCTACAACTGCATCTGCAATGTACGTACATGACGACGCATGATAGGTCATTGGACATGTCAGTCCTTTTAGTCTTAGTCTAAGAAAAGTAGGATACCACTGCACCAAGGTTGACATGGCAACAGTTCGCTACACTTGTCAGCACACGTACTTGAGCAGGGCTGCGTCAGCAAAGACGAGAATAACCACAGTAGCCACTTTGACACCGGACGAGACGTGAGCATAGACCAGGACATAGACCGAGGCGAGACCAGTCAGGACAAAGAAGGCCAGCAGCCCCACAACTTTCACCCAGTGTCTAGAGAGAGAGAGAGGGAGATCTACAACCAGATTTTGAAAGTGAAACACTATAGCCACGATTTTACTTCATGAAACATTATATTATTATGGCAAAAAAGTTTTGATCATACATATCCACGAGACACAAACCTAAAGAACTGTGCTAACCTTTTGGACAGCCCCTTTGGTATACAAGTGAACCTTCGGTTTTTTGTGTGGTACTGAAAATGAAATGCCACATATTCAAAACTGAAACCAATTGAATGGACTGTGTTTTACCTTTTCCCTACAAACTTGACATTTGAGAGCTTCCTTTTGTGGTACTTCAGGATTCAGCACTCTCTGGGGACAGGAGAGAGATCGAGAGAGAGAGAGAGAGAATCACAACTTATTTTCCCCAAGGTGCTTGCTACGGTATGGACTCACATGTTCCACCCATCGCTGGATGCACTGGCGGTGTAGGAGACAGCGACATGGCTGAATGAGATCGGTTGTCGGAGATCTGTCGTGACACACCCAACAATAACCCTCTTCCAACTGCGACGCCTGACTCCTCTCTGGGAAAACATGAGACACCTCATCATAGTACAGTGTGGCAACATTTTTGAGGGACCAGTGTACATAAGTGTTTCAGTTAGAGAAATCTCTAAGTTACTGTATAATCTGCTACTGAAGAGTAGGTGGTACGAACATTAAGCGAAGCATTCATGCACATAATGGTGCTAAGGTGTTTGTACCAATGGATCCATAGGTGGAAGGGTTTTCTGTGTCTCGAGTCCGTACCAGCCGCTCCTGTTCCGTTCCACGCAGATCCAGCTGCTGGATGAGTAGTCCCGGATTCAGGATCCACAAACTGGTTGGCCTAAAAACACACACGTGTGTAGTTTAAAGTCATGTGACAAAGTACACTCTGCCAGCTCATTAGGTTGCATCATAAAGTTCAACCATAGTCCACTATACATTATGATAGTGTACTATGATTCTTTTCTACCAATCACATGATGTCTGTAGTACGTACTTCTTGTAGTTCCAGAGAGAGCAGCAGAACCAGACGGGCATGACCAGTTCGGTCACTCTGATGACCAGAGAGGCCACGTACTGACTGTAGTCATCCACGGGCTTTAGTCGGCTCACCATATTGAACACCAGTAGAGATATGATCAGAGCCTGGAGTGTATGTATATAGCAGGGCGTTTAATGGATTGATGGTAATTTCACTACAATACTTTTGAGAAAAGACTTGAAATTTCGTTTCTACCAGTCCAACTGCACAAACAATCTCTGCCCACATTGCTAGGAATGGGGCTCACTAACCATGAAGTCTTCTGCTCTTACAGCATGCAAGCATCAACGAGGCCGCAGGCATATGGCAAACAATTTAACTACACCCAGAACAACTATTTCCCCCCCACCTGCATGAGGGCATTGGTGACGATGCCAAGACAGGAGAGTGTGTGTTGTTTTAGATTGATCTTGAGAGCCTCCAGTTGCAGAACCAGCGGCTGCCAATCAGGCTGAGGGAGGGACAGAGAGAGGGGGGATAAACCACTTAAGTCCCTATAATCAAGTCCCTAACTAAATCTAGACCACTGCCAAAACTGTTTGTAAGCTGCACTAGAGAAACATGTTCTTACTCGGAAGAAGAGGCGAATTGCAAGATGAAGAAACCCAACCAACATCAGGAACAGTAGAACTGCAAATATGATGCCAATGATACCATTCTTACGAACCTGGGAACACACACACACAGATAGTAAATGGTGGTGGTTATTGCTAGATGTATGGGGATATAATGATAGGTAGTTTGTATGGAGGGACCTTCTAAAACCACAACTGTTCCAGTGGATTGGACCAACTCACTTGTTCAGTATCATCGTGTACAAGAGGTGTGGCTACAACCTCAGCCAGCAGTAGGAGGTACACTAGACCGTTGAAACAGAGAAACGTGAGCGAGTACTTGTGTTTCTTCAAGAACATGTGGTTCTCTGAAGGAGCCGTAGACTGGTAGAAGATCTGGAGAAATGTGCAATAAGGGAGAGGGAGGAAAGTATGGGGAGAGAGATATGCGATGCTAGGGAATGTGTGAGTACAAGGACCCAGTGCCCGTGAAGAATCTTTATAAATTTAGCCCTTACGTATACTGCCACATTATGTCAACTTTTTGTTCCATTAATAAATCTAGCCTGGGATTAGCAATTGAGCAATGGGTCAGCCGATCCAAGGATCGGACAGTCCCACTATCGGCCTACATACTCACTCACAAACCTCGGCCCAGAAGAGGATGAGTAGAGAGAAGGCAGACAGGAGAGCTGGATAGTACACATGGAGTAGTATCTCTGCCCACTTCTCTTCGATGTAACCCTACACACACAGAGAGAGAGAAAGAGGGAGACAGAAGGTGCGTCGTTTACCTCTCTGACTCACAAAGAGAAGAAGGTAGTGAGAATCACTAGGGAATGTGCTTGCTTTGCTTGAAATCGAAGAGCTTCCTCCAACCACACATGTGTGTATACTATTATGCGTAAACCGACACTGATATTGGCGCATGTAGGAGGGTATGGCATGGGCAATGCAATTTGTCTGCAGCATGGTATGGTGTTATAGACTTCTTTACCAAAGCATTACCGAAGAACAATTTGTCCTCTAAAACTTAAAACTACTGAAGTGGAGAATTTTACATGGAGTGGAAGTGCAGACTGACCTGGACGGTGTAGTAGATAGCTCGAGTGCCAGTAGCTCCAATGACAGCTCCCAGAAGGCTCTTCTGCACTGTCAGTCGAAACGCCTTGCGCCATCTCTCGTCCTGAGCCACTGCTCTGTTGGTGTTGGTGTTTTGACGGGACGGGAGGGCATCGTGAGCCATGCAGAGGATCTAGGAGAAATAGAGGAGGGTATCAGGAGAGAACAGAATGAACAACTGACTACCTCATTACCATTTAGAAATTGCGGGGCAACTGCAGAAAATAGACTAAAAGCTGAGCACGTTGGAGGCACATTATACAGAGAGCAAGAGGGCATAAAAGCCATTCATAAGATCTAAAAAGAGGGTGTTAATAAATTATTAAGGGCAAGTTTTTCTGCTGATTGCTGCAGTCACGAGTTGTTTGTGCTGCCACACAGAGTACTCGCAAACCGACACTAAATTTTGATTTTATCAAAAACAGTTATTCATTGATGACGATTAACCGCATACACAAATGATTTTGAACTGCATTATTTATTCAGGAAGTGGTCAGAAGAGCATGATGCAACTATTAAGCGATTATCAAGGACGTAACCCTCCACATTCCACTAGTATAGCATTACAGGAGCTCTAAGCACAACAACACAGTAAGGCAATAAGTAAGTACGCCAGTATGTATACGTTCATCAGATAAACAGTGAATCTCTCATGTGCACTCTCATGTGCAGATGCAGCTATATATAGAACATTCAAGCAAAACAACAATTTCTTTCAGCCATACTGACCACTTTCTGAATCCATACATACTACAAGTTCTAAGAGGGACTTCATTACCAGCTGGATGGTGGCCACCAGGAAGAAGAGGAAGGAGATAGAGGCAAAGGCAGCTTCCAGAGATGGGTTAGAGTGCAGACTCTGATCACACTGTACACAGGAAGTATCAGAGAGTAGGGGAATGACCAGATTAGGTGTCACTTCTGGCAAGGATTATGTAATACAGAGACGGTAACATTATCAATTCTGGCGCAAGCAAAATGTGTTATATTCGCAGTATCTGCGGACTCACGGGACAGAGGCAGGGAGCAGTGGTGTTAGGACAAGGAGAGGTGCAGTTTTGCCAGCATTCCGAGTTACTCCCCGTCGCCATCTCGTTTCGCACGCTGCGGACGACGCCGGCACTGGTCGGCAGGGCAACGTCGAGCGCACGAGCGACGCTAGCGCGAATGAAATGAAGTGGTGGCATCTCCCAGTGGTTTCGGAATGGCATTTCCAGGGTCTTCTGCAGTTATAGCGCGGCGGCGATGGGCTGGAAAAGGGACGATCTGCGCATGCGCATTTGCTTTCCGTCAAAAACGTGCGGGGGCGCGGGGAGTAACCCTAAAAATGACACAAATTGAAACATGATACGTACACGCTATGATACAGAAACGAAAAAAACCGGGGAAAAAAACAAAAACAAAAGTGTTCTGTCATAAGTCCAGCCAATAGTGAGTGGCTAAAACTGCAACACTGCCCGATGACAATCCAGCAAAGATGTACCTGTGAGAATAGAGATAGGAGAGAGAGGGAGGAGGTAGAGATAGGAGAGAGAGGGGGGGGGGGGGGTTAAATGAAGAGCTAGACGACCGAAAGACTTCCTGACCCACCTCTGGTCGTGGGAGAAGTGTAGGGAGCGAATGCTGCTGGTGAAAGCCTCGTAGACGTAGTTTCTCTCGAGGCTGTGTGCCAGAAACACTCTGACCTTGCAGTCAAATCCTCCGGCGACCAGGTACTTCCCGCACTGCGACACCGTCATTGCCTGTGTGTGTAGCATGCAGCAACAAACAACTGAAATATGTACAAAGGAATCATTGTGTAAGTGGTCCCATCTCTCACATCCGCACACAGTTCAATTATAATCTCTACCTTGCACAAATTCACACCATTCGAAGAGAGGACCTTTTCCACTTGTGATTGACAGTGGAGTCAAAATAAGGGATTTGACAGAAAAATTGCTAAAACACTCACTCTAGGGGCATTGCAAAAAATTGGTAACATGGCCACTCAATAATGTACTGTGATAGCAGGGGTTAACCCTATTAGGTGGAATCACACACCAGTGCTGGGTCTCCGAGGGCACACTGAGCGAACTGTTTCCCGTTGCAAGAAAAGACACCGATACAGCCCTTCTGGTCGGCGTAGTGAATGACGATGTGGCCCCTGTTCGTTAGGGAGATGAGGTGGGGGAAACGACCAGTTGAATGCCGACACTAGCTTGTGGAGGAGCTCTCCACTTGTGTTGTGGACTAGACAGTTTCCATCTGCGAAGAGAGAGAGAACGGACGAAAAAGTTTATACAGGGTTAATGACATCTTCAGGACATCGAAAGCACACTTTCAGTCAAAGGTGTCCAGTGGCGGATCTAGGATTTTGAAAGGGGGGTTCCGCTGTCCAGAATGTTTTTGACTGCGCTCGTGCGCGCGCACGAGGCCGGCGACGCATGCGCGCAAAAAGGAAGCCCCCTGGATCCGCCACTGGGTGTCCATTCTTCGAAGGCGTAGCTCCCTATGTACAAAACATTGATTGCTGTGGGAAAGAGTTGTGTAGGAAAATGTATACCCATGAAACTTTGCGTATAGTGTGGACGTGGTTCCAATGCATTTGCGAGAGAAGAGAGAAAAGGAGGGCTTACGTTTTGCTCCACTGACAACCAGGCCAAGGCTGACAGTGACACAGACACACACCACAGGCTCCACATGTCCTGTCAGTACTGCTTCTGGTGTCACCACTGAGCCTCCTATATAACAGAGAGAGGGGGGGCGGGCGATAAATAGAAATGACGGACTAAAGCTATACTGAACACTTACTGTTGTCCAGTCCGTTCAGAGAGCCGATAAACCTTTTCTGTCTACCACACCATCTCCAAACCATCACCGTGGCATCATGTGACCCCGTTGCTAGGAGACCACTCCCCGGGGTACCCCATACCCCACGTTCTCCGGAGTAAGACAGACATGTGACAATCTCCCTGTGCCCAAACACACTCTGAATACTAGCACCTGCAGAGTCAGCAGAACCACTGTCAATCTCAGCTTGAACAAGTGATAATGATACTCATGTGACTACTATACACATCATGTGAGTACAGCAATAGGGTCATGTGACTACTGTTACCGGTCATGTGATCATCACCCGACCTGTGTCAGTGTTGAAACACCTGAAGCTGTTGTCCCAGAATCCGCAGACAAAGACGACATTGTTCTCGGGGAGCGCAGCGAAACAGGCAGAGGAGGGGGAGAGACTCTGGTCCAGAGGGTCACCCAGTCTCGTCTTCAGACCGCCAGCTACACACATACAGAGAAGAGAGTGTCTCATTTGCTATTTAAAATTTTTTTCTCCCTTAATTTCTTCTAGCCATTTCCCCTCACTCAAGTCAAGAGTGAAAATTTTTTTTGAGGTACCACATTTTTTTTTCACAAGAAAAACTTTCTGTGTGGCGTCAATAATTGAAGACCCGTAGATTCATGGTGAAAAATTAGCACCTCAAAAATTTGGCATGCAAAATACAGAGAGTGGCTGTAGATGTTTACCTATATGAGGGTCAGGCTCAAGAAAAACCTGTGAATTGTTAACTCTTCCTGCAGAATGAAAATATGTCACACCACAGTCAATAATTATATAGCAGCTATGTTTATTGAAAAAAGCCCTTTGTGCTCGTCTAGAAATGCCCAGCAAAGTCTGATAAAAGACTAGAATTATATTTTTGGAGAAACTTGGAGAGACGCCAGAACTTTCTAACAGTGTTCAAATTGTGAAGATGTAGTGTACCTGGAGAAACCGTCCATTTGTTGACTGCAAAGAGCTGATTGTAAGTGACTACTAGTAGGGAGCCGGTGGAGGCGTTAGCAGAGGAGGACGAGGAGGAGGAAGATGAGGTGGTGGAGGAGGGAAGGGAGGAGGAGGGGGAGAGCTGGACCAGAGCTATGGGCATGTCCGGGGTGACCTGTAGCTCGGCAACCAGGGCTGGGTCGTGAGGGAAAGCCCCCTGGATGGGGGCCGGAGGGTTCTCCTATGCAAGAAAAGAGACTCTTTGCTTTCATGAAAACTCGAAAAGTTGAAAGTGAAATCTTCACCCCTTTGAGAGAGGGGGTGTAGGTTTTGACTTATTTAGCATGTTTTCAAACCAACCGCCTTTCAATCCGAGCGTGAAGAAACCCCGAGCAACAGGTGGAAAATGCACCCGAGGAGTGTGAAGAAACCACAACTCACTGAGGTTCACGCAAAAAACAGGCACGTGGAAAAACCCCGCCACGCAGGTACAAACATACCAGTTACAATGCTAAAAATGGAGGTCCGTATGGATGGCGGGAGTAAGTAAGTGAAAAGTGAGGCGAAGAGTGAGGGAGTTACCTTGACAACAGGGGTGTCTGGATGGGTGTGGCTCCGTGAGCAGCTGCGAGGGAGTTTGACCAAAATGTCGTATCTGATCCTCCAGACCCTGAATCACACACACCACAGATGAACATAATATGTACGTATGTATGTATGGATGTATGTATGTAGAACACAATGAGCTAATCAGCAACTTTTATCGAGTTGTAGTTAGCATATGGCAAAATTTTTGAGGCACAACATTTTGTCTTACTGGATAGTACACCACAGCTATGCACTATTCTGTCCAAAGATAAATTATTCTAATAATACCTTTCGTAGCTGAGGATCGGTTGTTGCGTCTAAGTCAATGCTACCCTGGTAGGTCAGGTAATAGAACGTGTTCTTGGCCTTCACTGATTCTTCACCTAGCGGAAAGTGGGTAATCGTAAATGATTTATTCACCTAGCGGTAATGGGTGATTGTAAATGATTTCTTCACCTAGCGGAAATGGAGGGTAATCATAAATGTTGTATAAGCCAAAATGTACGAAAATAACCGTGTAATATGCACTTGTGTATGTCTTCATACCCACCTCGCTGTTTGCAGCCGAAAATGAGGTCGATCCAGTGGTGGAGATTCCGAGACACATACTCCGATTCCAGAGCCTGCACATGGAATGGAGACCGTGTAGAGAAATCACATCTGAAACACGACATTGTATTTGGCGATAATTATTTAACAACACTTATTACAAGAAAATTCGCGGACAGTAGGTATTCATCGACTTGCAAAGAAACATTACTTTCATGCAGTGCAGCACATATGTACTCTAAGTTCTCTCACCTCTCGGTGTAAGTGAATGAACTCTTGTGGGGAGTCAGCCCATGGCGGTAGATCCACGTCACCTATGACCTCCCCTTCCTCACACGCCCCCCGTCTCCCCAGATAGAACTACGAGACAGAGAGAAAGAAAGAGAGCAATTGGTCGTGTGCTTTCAGGCTCTTCGGCAAATTTTGGTGTACCTGGAATCAAGGGCAAAGGTATTACTGCTGACCTTATTGTGATTTGTGAGCATCTCTGGCAGGTAGAATAGCTCTGGAATCAGCTCCTGTAAAATTTCAAACCCACAAACCACAAAATTATGACGGTTCATTAAATATTTGAATGGGCAATAGAAATATACTGACCTTGACATTGGCTGAGTCACTGCAGACGTTGTTCCAAGACTGGAGGATGGAGTTAAACATACGACTGCCTTGGTCAAACACTCCGTCGTGAAATTGAATGTGAGCTGTTGTGAACGGCTCCTGTCAACAAACAACAACAACAAATCTTGTTAATTGGTCTTATTTATAGAGAAACGGAAAAAAATAACAAGGAAAAGCAGGTGAGAACACAAAAAACAAAACAGGCAAAAATAAAACATGTTGGGCTCACCACTCTGACGAGCCAGTGCAGTACGAAGGCCATGGTGGAGTAGTGGGTGCCGTAGAGAAATGGAGGAATTCTCTCGTCCTCCCAGCTCTCCAGTCTCTCCTCCAGTCTCGCCAGTCTCTGGCCGTTCAGAGCTCCCACCGGCTGCAAAGAGACAGGAGGGAGGAGGAGGAGAAAGGGAGGAAATAAAAGGGGGACAAGTGGAAAAAATGTCGCGCTCTCTGTAAACGGGGTTTGAATCCCAAATCATGAGTAACTGTGCCCCCTTCAATTTTTACTTTGCCCCCTCCCCCCAAAAGGTCCCTGGAAGGGGACACGGGGTACAGCTCTAAAATTGTGGGGAATACGAGTAACTCTTACATACAAACTATAAGGGGGCCCTATAAGGGGGCCAATTGCAAACCATTTCTGGGGGTCCTCCACCAGTAAAAATTCCTGTCATATTCTCGTGGTTCTGTCTTTGCTAATTACAGGGGTGCCCCCATTCGGTTACCTTGGAGAGGTCCCTGAACGAAGAGGGGTCGTCGAGGTCAAGAATGTTGGAGGAGTAGTCGGCCAGAACCCAGGGAAAGATAGGGTACTGGTTGAGGTCGTTGTACGTGCGACCGGTGATCGTGTTGAGGTACATGAGGTAGTCGAAGTTCGAGATCTCTCTCCTCTGCCATTTGGCGGTTACGGAGGACCTCCGGAACAGCTGGTGGGGTTGTGCCAAGGAGGTGGACCTGTAATAATACAGAGGGGGTGGGTAATAATCATGGGTTCCGGGCAATATGTGTGTATGGTGGGTGGGGAGGGAGAGAGGGTGACAGAGATTTAGAAAGAAATTGCAGATGGGAAAGACAAGAAGTAAGGGGGGGATTTGGGGGAGAGGGGGCATTCTTACTACACCCAGACCCGGCACTCCAGTATTTGCGTTAAATGCAAGTACATATGCTCCTGCAAATTTTGCAAGTCATACATGTAGATGTCCCATAGACTCAAAGGAAAACAGAAATACGTAGTGCGTGAGGAGACAGAGAGAGGGGGGGTTGGGGGTTAGCAGACCTGGATTGAGGGAGGTCGTATTCGGCTCCTGTCCCGACTTTTGGAAGTCTCTTTACAACTTCTCTCACCTCACGAGGACTTGAGAACACCAGGAACGCTGAGGCTGCACACACGCACACACACACACACACACACCCACAGAGATGTAACATATGTGAATCTGACTTCTGTGTGTTGAGTTGGCTTTCCAGAATGTTAAAGAAATGCAATCTCAACACTATTGGTACATATACTCCAGGTGTGTGTGTCTGCATACGTACATCTGTCAGTGAAGAATATCTCGAGGGCCTTGTTCTGATGGAGATATCTTCTTGAGAAGACGGCTCTGACTTGACTTAGTTCCCACCTCTCGTTCATGGCATAGTAGTCCATCTTTGAGAGGGGGAAGGTACATTGCAGAGAGAGAGAGAGAGAGAGAAGAGAAGGAGAAAGTAGGTAGGTACGTACATATTGCGCCTTTAACTTATGTGATCTATTCAGCAAAGAATGCTGCATGATTGGTGATTTTTTCAGGCCTAAACTACGTATAAAAACAGACTACTGGCTACAACCTTACCAGAGGAGAGAGATGTCCAAACTCCTCAGAGTCGTCGTCGGCGTTGAAGGAGAGAGAGGAGAGAGAGAAGACGAGGTTCCCGGGGAGAGCTCGAGCCATCACCAGCATTTTACACTGCACCGACCACAACTTACGGGCTGAGGGGAGAGGGAGAGGGAATTAGACATGTACGTACGAAATAACACAAGTAAGGCTAGGTATACAGTATCACATTGCCCCACCGCGCCTTGCTGCATTGCCGCGTCACGAGGCATTCCTATCTTCGTGGCACGGCACAACAGTTCAAGTCGCAACAGGGCAATCCGACATACTGTGAACCTACAGCCTACATACATGTATGTAATGGGGATATTTTGTGGGAGAGAAATTTTTTTTGCCAGATTGCTCGCCCTGCTGTGTGAAAATGGTCAATTTAGTTTCGTCATCAAACCATGAAATTCCAGAAGTTTCTTCATCCCTTTATACATACATACGTAAGTCCTGAAGGTCAACACAAGAAATCTTCTACAACTTACTCTGTTCTTGTTCGGTTACTTGTGTCTCCAGCAGCTCATCGGAACCGAGACTGCCTTCGTCGGCTTGCGACGAGCTCGTTAGTGGCCCTGATTGCAGGGGCATCCCCACGTGGTCCAGCCCCTCGTTGATCCCTCCCTCTCCCTCGTCTACCTCCTCGGCAGGCATCGTTCGTCTGGCGTCTTCGTGAAGAGTCCCGTGAGTGTTGGCCACCAGTTTCAGTCTCTGTCTCTGGGAGTCTTCTCTGAGATCCATCTTCAAGAACTGACAGCTTCGCCGAGGGAGAGGAGAAAGAGGAGGGAGAGAGAGAGGGAGCAACCGTAACTATCAGTTTATATACGTCATATATATATAATATCAGATTTTGAAGGAGCTTTAGTTTCTACAGGTAACCCTAATTCTCTTAACACCTTGAAAATTTTACTTACGACATATATACCTCATCGGGCTTCGATCAAACTTCCCATATTCATCCACCACTGACGACACCTATAGAATGGGATTAAGCACGCCATAATACAATACATACTCCCTAGTCTACACACTATATGATCCACACACATTCCTTTCCGTAGGAACACTTTCCACACTAATACTGTAGGGCCTCTAATGCACAAGCCATTCCAATTGATGCACACCACTATCGTAAAGACAGCTGGAAGAAGGGAGTGTCACCTTTCTCCAGAGGTCTCTGGCATACATTGTGTCTCTCCTCCATTCGGCCCTCCTCAGCTGAGCCACCTCGCAGCTGCTTCTCACTGCCTGGCTGAGATAGACCGACAGCTGCTCCTGGGTACACATGACGACAGACAGCTCACACACTCTATATGCAGCACTCCTTCCAATTGACTGTATGTACAGCTAAATGCCACTTGAAAGGCCTCACAGACTGCCGGAGTATATAGTCCTATTAGCTCTACTCTAGTAGAGTATTAGTGAGTGACCATAGCCCTAAGAAGTACGTAGTGAATGACAAACATAGCTACAGAAGAGCCTTTGAACTGGTGTACTGGACCCTATGCTGAGTGAAACATAAAGGATTCTTTGTTTACAGGGGTTGGAGAGGGCAGCAGCTGTGGCAGTATGATATTTTGACTGTCACACGTGCACACTCCCATTGTAAATACTTTACCCTCGCACGTTAGAACATACATGTACGTAGTTAGCCTAGTTGGCACACAACACGTGGAAACTGTGCAGATACACGCCAAGTGACCTCCATTGTCACGGGTTGCACGTGGCTGTATTGGCACCATCAACCAAAACAGTGTGAACCATTTTCTAAGTAGATAGTGAGAGGAATGATACTAGCTAGAAAAAATGCCCCACTTTTTTGGCGAAAAAAGTAATGCGAACTTCACAACCGTTCTGTGTGTCGAGTGTGACAGCAGATTTAAATTACACGACTACATCACGTAAATCGGTTTGTTTTACCTCAAAAACGGTGAAGTGTTGGAGTTGTGATTCAGCGGTAGATTTGAAATCTGCCACTTTTCTCGACGCCACACTGCGCAGATAACCCTCACAGAACTGCACCATACTCCTAGCGGACATAAAGGGTTAAACGTCAAATTATGACGTCATCTGGAATTACACAGTGGGCGGAGCTCACCTTCCTTCGGCGAGGAGATCGGCAAATGCCTTGACACCGTTTTTTGCAAGGGACGACTGCCACTCCTAATATACATACAGTACCCCATTTAGTTTCGTTTGTTGTTTTTTTGTTTCGTTTTCTGTTCCTTTTTTGCCTTTGTGGTTTTTTCTCCTGTATGTCTTCTTATGTACGTACGTACATATGCTCTATCTCAAAAAAAAAGAAGAAAAAAATTTAGTAGGAAACTTAAGAGTCCAACTTCCACATGTATTACACCTATGATTGCACATTATTGTGTTGAGGCTAACTTGAGAACAGAGTAGCATCGTGATTTCCACCAGTGACTGATTCTCTGCCAGCCTGCACACCGCTGAGGGGACGGGAGCAAACAGTGCTGTGCGTAATAGCAAAACCTCTATTTGTTCTTACGCACTTCTCAAATGCTAGACACACACGCACACACATGCACACACGTACGCGCACAACAGATAAAGCCTTTTCCGTCCTCTGTCTCTGTCCCCCTCTCTTTATATTAACCCACCATCGTTCAGCAGGGGTCTTCCGTCAGACCCGACCAGCAGTCTCCCCAACCCGCTCTTCTGTCCGACCAACACTCGGCAGAGAAACGGACCCACCATCGCCAGAGCTGCCCTGATCTGCTCCGAGGTGTCCATAGACTGTCTGTAGAACACCACCGACGCCGGCACCGGGCCCGCCCCACCGGCCACCGAGGGAGCTGTTCTCTCTCCGTCGACCGGGAAATGGAAGGTTTGTTCGAGGTCAGGGGTTGCCGTAGAGTCTGTCTCTACAGACATCGGCCTCTGAATATCTCTTCTCTCCTTCTCCCCCTCTCCCATGCCTTCTTCCTCAACCCCTTTCTCTTCGTTACCATCCACTGCTTCCAAACTTGGCCTCCTCTCTCCTTTCTCTTGATTTCGACTGTTAGTCACACCTTCTTCCCCAGCTGAGAGAGGACCGAATTTCTCACCCTCAGTTGAAATTTGGGTCCCCTCATCTGCCCCCCTCCCCCCGTATTCCTCGTTAGTGGTAGCAACAGTGGGGGCGTCCTCTGCGATATCTCGACCGACAGCCTCAAGGATACTGCGGTACTTGGAGACACATAAGATGGCCAGGAAATACACTGTTGCCTTGGCAATACGCTCCTGCAACTGCTTCCCCTCCTATAGAAAATTGAAGAAAAAAAAGACAACAAAACAAAAAAAACTGAAAAAGGAGGAAAAAGAGATTGAAAAAAGCAACAAAACAATAAGACAAGCCAATGAAAAAGAAACTGAAATGAAACAAAAGAGAAAATGGGGATTGAACGAAGGGAAAAGGGAAGGAAAGAAGAAAGAAAAAAGAAAAAAAGAGGAGAGAAGATGGTATATACCGTATCTCTGTCGAGGAGTCTGGCCAGTGGAGAGAGGGTGTGGTCAGAGAGGAGGCACTGGCTGTCTCGCAGGTTCTCCATCTTCCCCTCCATTCCTCTCCTGAAGTACTGCAGACACACACACACACACAGAGACGATGGTCAGTAAAATGATCCCTCCACCTCCTGTTCACACCACCTGCTGACCTTCTTGAGAGATGAATCTGAAATGCCCAGTGCCTCGAGAAGAGCTTCGGTCTCTCTGAAATCTTTCTCTATCGTCTTCTTCGTCTGCTGGTAGTGCTCCTGGTACACCTGTATAATTATATAGATGCACACTCCATAGTATACACTGTAGTGATGGCAATGCACGTTCGGATCATAATCGGTGAACTAGCGGTTCATTAAAAATTTAATACCCTGTTCTAAAAACGTGTGAAACTTCTGAAATATTGCACTCACATTTGCTCGCTAGAATACGAGTTTGATTCGTTCTACTAAGATACAAAATTTATACGTACCTTATTTTTGATGTTACACTCCATTGTGATAAGACAGGCATCAATCAACACTATGAGAAAAAAGAGGGGAGAAAGTAAGAACCACTGTATATAGCTCAATATCCTGTTCCTCTTTACCGTAATGGGCCAGCGAAGCTAGTCTACCTAATTGTCTGAATGCAAGATTTTCGATTTTTATGTGACGGGAACTGTACTGCACACACCGTAATGTTTTACGTGATTCCAAACACGCGCGAAAAATTGAACGTCGTTTTATAGTATGCGTTAAAAATTGAACTGCTCACTTCTCCGCCAAAAATGCGTTGCTTTAGTTTTAGTATCTATGCACATATGCTGTTACCTAGTCTGAGGGCCTGTCTGTACATGCCTCCCTGGTCCATCTTCATTCTGGTCTCAACCACTCCCAGTTTCAGGAGTCCGCTGACAACCATCACCTCCGAGAGGGCGAGTACTGAGGAGAGGAGGGAGCGAACCACAACTCCGTCGGTAGCGAGAGTGGACTTTAGTGTCGGGCCTATTGACCCTCTGAAAGATTTCGTCAACTGGAAGAGGGAGGGGGAAGACATAAAAGATAGGAGAGGGAGATATTAAGAGGAGAGGGAGTGATATTGATCGCAAAAATGGAAGAGGTACGGAGGGAGAAGAAGTAGGGAGAAAATGGAGCGAAAAAGAGAAGAGGGAGGGCGAAATTTTAGTGAAAACAGAAGAAGGAAGAAGAAGGGAAGAAAGTGTAGAATAGAAGATATTTGAGTGGAAGAAAGGGTGAATAAGGAAGAGAGGGAGGTGGACAGGGGAAGCTAACTCTGATCCTGTCAGAGAGGACGGGGTTGGCGGCCTTGGCCAGAAGTTGTTTCAATCCTCCGTTCATCTCCACCAGAACATCGCTGACTAGTGCCAGCAGGTGGGCCACGTTGGAACGCAGGTACTTGTTCCCATCTTCTCCCAGTGACTTTGAAGGCATCCTGCGAGAACCAATCATAGCACCTGCTCCATCACTCAGCGTATTAAAGTCGTGCCCATAGTGTTAAAGCAGAATACAATGGGCTCTATTACAGCATGATGTAACTATTGTGATTAATTAACCCTCGGCGCGCATGCGCAGCGAGGGTTACAGTAGTCGTTCTGTCGGTCTGTCCGTCTGTCTGTCCGCGCGAGTTCTCGCACTACAGGCTACGAGGCGGCCAATGAGTGGCACCAACGGGTTGTGAACAACGAGAAGATGGATATAACGTGGCGATTTTCCTGAAACGACTGCGTTCCAGAGATATGGCTTGAAAACAAGCGAAAAAGCCAACGTGCGATCGATCGCGCACGCGCCCTCTCCGGCAGGCTATATAGCGCGCACGCGTCGCATGCGCTACGCCACGTTGGTTGTATATTATACGATCCACGGGCTTCTGTCAGTTTTGATCTCTGTTCTCTTTGTTTTTTCAATGGATAAACATGCTGAGCAAGGTATGTTCGCAATGTAGCATAATAGTTCAGTTGGCGAGCAGTTTGTGGCTGCGGCCTTGTCTTCCCATCTATAAAACGTCTGGCGAGAGCATTGAAACACAGAAGAGCGAATAAAGCAAATATGAGAGCCTCTGAAACACCTGAGCCATTTCTCTAACCGCTAATGCAACTAGCTACCCTGTGTTACGGCGAGACTCGTGTTACTGGCTCAGTCGATGACGCACGGCCCAGCATACAGCGATGCTACAACTCGCGCGTTTAGCGCCGAGGGTTTGCACTTTAGTGCTTTTCATTTGCACTGTACAACTCACTGCAGTGAGTATATGTACACGTATCACATGGATCATGCATCTTAATACATCCTTGAACCAACCTGTTATCAGTTGACCATTTCTGTATGATGTTGAGGAGAGATCTGAGGAGAGAGTCCAGTAGAGAGACGTGGACCGCGGCCCACTGGAACCTCGGCATGCGACCCACCACACTCAGGAATGGGTTACTGGGAATGAAGAACGGAGACGTGGGGCTCTCCTTGGACGACATCAGTAAAGGGGGCGTGGCGGTGGGTGTGGCTAGTGGCGGAGGTCGGTTCAGTCTCCGCATTCTTTGGGGCATGTCCGGAAGAGATGGAGGAAGTGAAGAAGACGGTGTGATAGACCCCGAAGTTTTCTCTGGTCTAGTGTTCGACATATCAACTTCTTTGGCATTTGTCAACATCTCTGGACTAGTTTCAGTTTCAGTTAGTGCTCCATCACTGCTGGACACGCCCTGTTTTCTTGAGTCGACCCCTCCAGCCTTTACCTCCTCTCCTTCTCTTTCACCCTCTCTCGTCCCTGGATTATTGGGCATCTGCCGTGATGCATCCACACCTACCCTCTGAACGTGAGGACCATCACAATCCTCCACAGCTCCACCCCCTCTCTCGTGGGTTTCAGTTTCAATACCGTCCTTATCTCTGAGTCCGGCGTCAGTCGTTGTGTCTGCGGTGAGAGAGGTTCTGAGTTGGTGACTCGGGAGGGAGGAGGAGGAGGAGGAGGGAGGGTCATCTCTGATGCCCTCGGTAGAGGAAGAGGGAGAGGAGGGGGAAGACGAGCTTGGGATGGAGGAGGAGGAAGGGAGCGACTGCATCACCTTGGCTGATAGCTGAGAGCAAGTTGGAGCAGTGAATAGCAGGTTAAAGTGTGAGGAAGAAAATTTTTGGGGTTAATAGTCAAAGAGAAATGCTTTTACGCAATTTACGTGAAGTGACAGTTTTTAGTCATCAGATCACCAAAAAAAGGAACTCACGTGCGAGTGAATGGCAGCGGTGGTCTCCACCCATACCCTCCACCCGTCCTGCTCCTCCTGGAAGCAGTAGAGGAGGAGACTGTGAAACAACTGGTAGAGTAGCTCCTGGAGACTCTCTCTGTCTGCAGACGGAACCAGACACCGGAATGAGACCTATGACATACCATACACTCCTAGGTATATACCCCTTAGCCCTAAAGGTTTCAACGATTTTGCATTTTCTGCAGGGACGTGGGTGAACGAAACGACAAACCAACCGTCCCTAATACTTTGCCTATATTTATAGGTTGGAATAGCAACACTATCTCGCTGTACCTATACACATATTTATCTCGCCTTTTCCTTCATTACCACCCCTCCCGACGAGGGTTTGAACGGTTTTGCATTTTCTGTAGGGACGTGAGTAAACAAAATCGCAAACCAACCATCCCTAATACTTTGACTATAGTTGGAGGGTGGAATAGCAACACTATCTCGCTGTACCTAAACACTTATTTTTCTTGCCTTTTCTTCATTACCACCCCCCCCGACAAGAGTTTGAACGGTTTTGCATTTTCTGTAGGGACGTGAGTAAACAAAATCGCAAACCAACCATCCCTAATACTTTGACTATAGTTGGAGGGTGGAATAGCAACACTATCTCGCTGTACCTAAACACTTATTTATCTCGCCTTTTCCTTCATTACCACCCCTCCCGACAAGAGTTTGAACGGTTTTGCATTTTCTGTAGGGACGTGAGTAAACAAAATGGCAAACCAACCATCCCTAATACTTTGACTACAGTTCGAGGGTGGAATAGCAACACCACCACACAATTTGGCCATAATTATAAAAACAAAAGTGCCTACCCCCTTCAGAGGCGTCTTGCTGGTCTGCGAGGTCCAGTAGCCAATGCTGCCACTGTGTCAGTCTCAATAGAGCCCTAGTAGGGAGAGGAGACCGACGAAAGATGGAGGAGAGCAGTTGCAGAGAGAAAAATGGTAAGAAAGAAAGAGAATGGGGAATGGGAGAGGGGCGAGGGAGAGAAAGTAGCAGTTTAGTTGAGGGGAGATCGCCCACGTGAAATTCTGCGCGAAACATGCACATGTAAATGGGAAACGCAGGAATTGATAGTGAGGAAGGAGTGAAGTTGAGACAAAAGGAAGTAGAGGTGACGTAGGTTCACAAATGTCGCATTGCTCCGTCGCGCCATGCCATGTCGCCGCGTCACTGCTTCGAGAGGACGATCCCATTTCTATCTTTGCAGCACGACGCAATGGGGCAATGTGACGTATTGTGGACCTAGCCTAACTTGCAGTTGGTCTGGTTCTGGGCACAGAGGGAGGTGATGTAGGAGAACAGCTGCATCCTCATGAGAGTGTCCGCCTCCTCCCAGTCGCAGGTGGAGGTGTGGAGGGAGCACACCACCTCTATCATCACCGCCAGCATCTCTGGAGGTGGGGGGGAGACACAGTATCACTCTCATTTCTCGATCCACTTGCCCCTGTTAGCCATCTCCTATGGCTACTGAATATGATTCATCGTTGCGAACTTGTTGCAAATGCAAAATCATGAAAATATAATCCCACAAAAAAATCTGCGCCGCCCAACTCTGCCAGAACCACTTCAGCCAGCTGTGTTTGGCCACTACACAGCATTTGTCGAAAGTAATAAAAAAATTTGATTTTCAACCCGAATGGACTTTCCCCCACTCCCTCCCTCTCTTCTCCTCTCCTCTCACCAGGGAAGTGTATGGAATGAGAGAGGTCCAGAGCCACATAGTGACCTGATATAATCCTGCGAGATGGAGAGTTCACGAGTACCTGCAGAGAAGCACGCACACATATTATATATGTACATACATCACAATAGTAAAATATCCAAGCATGCCCTTTATACGGAGGTATTGTCACATGACTATCACATGACCTCTCGGTAAATACCAGTTTTTCAAAATTCTTCTAATTTCCAACAGATTTTCATTAGTTTCCTTCTATACGATACTCCCCAAGATGTGATTACTACCATACACCTCAAAGAGGGAGTTGAACATGGCAACTGATACAGGTTGGCCGGAGGACAACAGTTTCTCTCTCACTACCGTCAGGATACCCGTGGACTGCAGCAGCTGCTTCTGATGTCTGCAGAGATACGCACACACAAAGTATATCAATTACACTTGGCAGTGAAATTAGGTGTTCTAAAATTTGCCAGTCATCGTGTTATTACTGGAAACTTTGGACACGTTTCAATATAAGCACAACCACAAGTTCCGTAAACTATTGACAGAAATGGAATCATATCAACACTACTGCACAGTACGTTGTACGTATGTACATAGAATTCAGCATACACAGTATACAGTGTATGTACCTGCTCTGGGACATGTGAAGGACTCTTCCGATCATCTTGAGAGCATACAGCTTGATCTCTTCCGACGTACACGCCAACAGCTTCGCCGCAACGCTGAAAAGACAGTCAAAAAAAGATTTTCGATTTCTCAACACTCGGAGGGAAATTGCTGAAATTTTCCAACACGTAGAGTGCAAATATGTTATTTTTGAAATGTAAAAATTTTCTTACTTGAGTCCGTCAAGTTTTTCGAAGAGTCTGATCACATTTCCAGTCGCATCCTCAAACAAGATGGCCACAAGCAGCAGAACTATATCCAGAAGATTCTCCTCCTACAGTTAGAAAATTACACAAACACATAAAAATTACTCCAACGCATAAGTTTCTGTGGTTTTGTATGCAGGTCCCAACCTGTGAAAATTGGCTCTATGGAATAACATTCAGTATAGTACACATAGTACGTAGCTAGAGTATATACGTAAGTATTGACTTGCCTCTGGCACAGTGGAGAGGTAGCTGAGTATACTTGTCATTTCTTCCTCCCTGATCCCATTGTCCTAATTATATACAGTACGGTACATGTGAAATGGTGGAGTTTGTTTAACTCTCAAAACACGTTTACCATAGCAAAGCTCTATAGACAGGTAGTGTGGATTGTGAGTCAGTTTGCATACACAACTCTCTTGGGTAAACTTCAAACCATCCACGTACTTGTACCCGAGATCTTGTAAATCAAAATTCATCCCAGCATTATTGGCGAGAGAAGCAAGCCCAACTAGAATTGAGTATATAATTTACTGGCGTGCAAAGTGAACCCATAGTTAACTGAATTGCTTGGTACATGTATGTATACTTATACACAATGAAACTGTACACGTGAACAAACCGTTGAAACAAATTTCCTGACGAGGAGGAGGATGTACGAACGGACTTCCTCTCTCTTCTCCCTCTCCCCCTCCTCCCCCTCGTTGCCCCCGGCAACACCATAGTACTCTCTCAGGGAGAACAGGAGATGTGCCACGCCCACCTCCTCCCTCAGGACCACGCCCGACGACGACCCCAGACGACCTCCGCAGAACTCTGCCGCAAGTCTACTGTACAGCTGGATCTGAACCTGCACGAAAAATTATAAAAATATGACAAGCAAACCAATTTTATGTGCATGACCAGAAAAATGCCGAGGTAAAATTATCAACTCACTTTTGTGTCAGCTCTTGCCCAGAGCCCAGGACTGAATATAAGATGTTCGATCAACTGATGACGTAGGTCAGAGCCGTGAGCAGAGCCTGCCAGATATCTGGGACACAGCAGGTAAAAACTAAAATTTTAAGTTACAGCGTATAAAGGTTTTTACCTCAAGAAATCTAATAAACAGTTGACCACGTCCATACTAAGGTGCTGTGGATCCACCTGCGAAAATTATAGCACAAGAGGATAATTTCAGCTCTCTCAAGTGGTTGTGGTTTGCCAATAAATATCATTACCACGACCTTTTTGAGGAGATAGCGAATGAGACATAGGGAGCGGCTCTGAATTGTCTGGCTCATGAAACTGGTCGAGATCCGGTTCAACTGGAAGACCATAGTCAGGACCCTGGTGGCCAACTGGTAGTAAACCGGTTCTGGACTGGTTTTGGAGGGGGAGAGGGGGTCGGGGAGGGAGTGGGGGAGGTCTAGTTGGGAGAAGAGAGGGAAAAGAACCTGAGGGGAGAGAGAGGAATGGTAACATTGCACACTTCATCAAAAATGTGAGTGGTGGGATATATAGGCCCAATTGACAATGCATTTTAAACGGGCTTGTACTGACTCCCACTTGTCAATATCGACATGGACAACCTTCTCTATATATTATATGCCGACTCATAGCTTTAGTGTGTGGGATATTAAAGATTGTTGGCTTGTTCTGTTCATTGTTGCTAAAAGTACGAAAAAGTATAGGCATTTCGGAATATATGCGACATAGGGAAGAGCAGCAGGGAGATAGGAAAGAAGGAAAGAGCAGCAGGGAGATAGGAGAGAAGGAAAGAGGGAGAGGGAGAGGGAGAACTAGGTGAGATCTGACCTGGACTCCTCCCAGTGAATGTAGAGCACTCCCCAGTGAATTGGTCACCACAGGCTCCACCCCCTAATAATCCACAAATAATAATTAATAATCATTGTAACTTTACAAGGAGGAACACTTCGCCAATTACTTTCTCCCCAAAATGTTGCAGAAAAAAAGGACATCTTTTACATGGGTAATCATCAAACATTTCCTTTCCTATCGATTCGTGTACATTTTCTTCCTCTACGGTGTGCTCTATATAGAGTGGCTCGTGTCAGACCTCGAGTATGGTGGCATGGGGTGAGTGGACAAAGGGGGAGGAGTTTTCCAGGGGAGATGACTCCATAGCCAGCTGCCCGTCCACTGCCTTGGCATTGTAGGAGAAGACGACCGCCTCTGACAGCCGACCGTCAAACAACAACTGAGAACAACAGTAAACAAAAACAATGCACACACAATGTTTGTTTTTGTTTACCTTTCTCTGGTGGTCTGTGAGGGGAACGTTTGTCTCAGCATCAAACTTGAACTGGTTCTGGAGGAGATGAGGCCGAAGAATGTGAATGAACTAACACGACACACATACTCTAGTCTGTACACATCAGTCAGCACCTATTGTACATACATACATACAACAGTCGACATGCTAGGCAAGTGCAAAGCCAACAGCACCCAGGATAAAAGATTGTTCTTGAGACTCTTGATTGCAAATGTCTCATTTAGAGTGTCCCCCCAACACCGTCTCTCTCTCTCTCTTTCTCTCTCCCGGCCTCCCTCTCTCTCTCTTTCTCTCTCCCGGCCTCCCTCTCTCACCTTGTACCCAGGGCCCAGGAGATGGAGGGCGGCCATCGTCTCTCGATTCAGTCTCTCTCTGAAGAGATAGACAGCTGTCATCTGGCCCTGGAACGTGGTGTCTGGCGTGGCAGACGGCGAGCTTCCCAGAAAACACTTGTCATAGATCTACAGACATCAAGTTAAACGTTGGACAGCAAAATATGAACAGAATATGATTTCCTGTAAAAAAAACTGGGAGACCCCAGCACAATAAACCACTGTGTTATGTAATTTTACACGTGTGTGTGGAGCTGGGATTCTGAGTTCCATTCGGGGCTGTTCTTATCTTCACAACGTGTTGTCTGGTGCTGTTAGGCTTCACTTAAAAGTTCATGCTAGCTTCATTCACAGGCAGTTTATTTCTGAGGGAGGGAAACATTTTCCCTCTCTTGCGAAACTTTAGAATTGCTAGACTCCTAATCTTCTCACTGCTAAACTCACGTCGTCACTGCTGGGCATGGAGACTTCGGTACTGAGGACCTGCTGACCGTCGACGTAACACTCGAGTTCACTGCTCCTCAGCCTGCGGTAGTTGTAGCTCACTGCCAGCATGTACCACTGGCAGTGAGAGATCAGTTGACTCAGTAGGAAAAATATTTTCGATGCACATAATTTTCACGAATTTTGCAGGTATCAAAAATATTGCTCGGTCAAAAAACTTTCAGTGTAGCAAGAGTATGGTTAACTAGACTTGGCATTCACGAAACTTCCAAAAGCCAAAATTTGCCATTAAAAAATTTACACCGTGTTTTTTTCATGGTGTGCTAGATCGAACCTCTACAGATACGTCAAAGATACGTACCTGGTTGTGGAGGAAAGAGATGGGGAGAGGATGTGTCTGTGGCTTCTTGTGGCTCCGACCGGCCGTCTCCAGGACCAGCGTGTTCCCGATGAAATGAGCAGAGAACCCATACCCCTTCCCGGTACGGAACCTGGACAGAGAGAATACGCCATTCCATACCCATTTGTTTCACAGATACGCAAAATTCACAAAAATTTTCTTCCTCAAATATTTGTGATAGTTGTAGAGGAAGAGGTGGTCATACCAGTATACGACAGGTTTGTAGTAATCTCGCTGGGAGTCAAACGGGTTTTCCAGACGAAGCCAGGTGAAGAACGTGAACCCAGACTGCGTCGGCCATTTTGATATTGGCGGCAGAGTTAGCGCCTGAGGCAGAAAGAGAGAAGATGATGAAAAATCTTTGTAGACGACAAAGCACGTTTAAACAACTATCAATTATGACCTGATTGCTTACCTATGTATATGCCCCATTATGCGGCAATTAAAAGTTAAAGTTGATGATGATGAATGTTGTCATTAGAATGTATGTATGTAGATAGGTTGATAGGTGATGATGATGATACATTGTCGTAATGATGGTGATAATATTGATGATGTAATGATGATGCAATGACGATGATTTGAGTGTGAGTCTGGAAAGGCACTCACCGCTCCCTGGGCTCCGGAGAAATTGAAGAACACGTCAGGCTGGACACTGAGCAGAATATTGTTGAGAGCCTCCACCAGTAACACGCAGTGAGGAGCCTGCAGATCAGGATCAAAACTCTCTCTTCCCTCTCTCTTTCATATATTCCTTCTTATCTCTCTCACCTCCACACATAATTGCATGCAAGGCCAGACTTACAGCAGAAAAAGGTTGTAAGAAAAAGGTTTCTAAATGCAGCAACTTTTGCGAGAGATTAATAAGCAACTTGCTATCAGGGCGACCTTTTCTTGCAACATGTTTCCAGCAACAAGTTATAATGGTAGCAGAACCCCGTGATGCTGGACTGAATTTTACATGTTAACCATGTTTAAACGTACTTACCCATAGCTGGTTGGTGTAGAGATACGACAGAATAGACTTTAACTCTTTGACTGCCACATTGTACGTCCCCAGCATCTCCAACACCTTCACCAGCTGCCCTGTAATAACGCGTACCAAGCAACAGGACATTACTTTGTCTTTTCAGGACACCTTAGCAATCAGGACGCAAAATAACAGGACACTGCAATAGAACCTAACTTTATCTGGACTTCAAAACTGCGAGAAGCTCTTGAGTGGCTATAGTCTAGTAACATGCATGCTGCCCTGGTATTTAGCTCAGCGGTAGAGCACTCTGTTCACAGAGCACAGTTTCAGGCAAGCTGCCCAGATACAAACAGTGTGTTTTACCTGCTACTTTGACGGAGCTGGTTCTCTGGAGGGAGTGAAGGCATTTCTCGATGAGGTGGAGATGTCTACAGCTATGGACGTTCCACAGACTCCCCTGCAGGATCCCTCCCACCGAGGACCAGAGCTCTATCTGCATGGGGAGTGGAGGGAGGGAGGGAGGGAGCAAGAGAGAAGGACAAGGAGGGAGAGAGGAAGAGAGAGAAAAGAAGAGGGTAGGGAGGGGGAGGTGGCTGAAGTACAAATTTCACCAATTAGTGGGAGATAGCAGATAGCGTAGTAGCTCAAGATATCATAAAATGAACTGCCGGCACACATACTTTACAAACACAGCAAAGCAATTGTACACAATACAGGTACATGTTATCGTCAGTAATAAACATCAGTATGCGTGTAGTTTGACATCGCTAGCACTAACAACGCAGTGTGTACATATTATTGTATGCGCGTGTCCCTTAATGGAGAGCTAATGTAAGGTGCATCCTAAGACTTAGACTCGATGTCCAACACACAAGCAGCTGCATCTGGCGTGATTCAAATCTACTCTAGTTCTACAGCACCTGCTTACAGTTGAACCTCTTCAATTATAATGGACACCTCTCTTATAAGGACAGTGACATTTGCGCCTACTGCTAATATGACCTCTGAATATTATAGAATTTTGTGGTCCCTCCCAGCTTTTTGCCAGAGTACAGTCAGAGGAGGGAGTGAGAGCAAGAAAAGAGAGCGGAGAGGTGGTGGAAGAGGGGAGGGGGGGAGTTAGAACTCACCTGTATCTCCTCTGAGAGGTGTGGCAGCAGCTCCACCAGGAGGAGAAGGATGGACGGCTCTCTAATGAGGAGGTTGTCCCTGGCATCAAACGCTCCTCCCACCAACTAATGGAGAGAGGGGAGAGACGGCAGAATTGTCACCGTTCTCTGCTTGTGCATTTGCCATTAATTACAATCCACCCACAATTCTTGCATTTTACGTTGTAGCTAGATACACTCCACCCCCATCCAGATCAGCATTGTATATTGACCACACACAGTGATATAATGCACGAGGATCACGTGAAACAGAGACGATGAAAATATCTATCCAACTAGCTATAAGTACCAGTTCCAGTAGAGGGGTGATGAGGGCGGGTGAAGGCTGCGGATGCTCGCTCTTCGCTATAAGACCCGCCAGCTGCCACATCCTGGCCGGCGTGAGTCGCTCAGAGAGCCCGCTAGAGAAGGACAGAGGCGAGAAACTCATCCTCCCCTTCCCAAAAACACCGCGTGAAGAAAAAAGGGGTAAGTCCCGAAAAGATTGCTCGTTTTGCGCGGTGGACCCGGTTCCGTGATTCAGTTCGGAATGGGGTCCTAGACCGTGCGGTGTGACGTCACGGAGCATGTGCAGAGAAGGTAACTCACTGCGCAGCTAGAGAGCTACTCGAGGCGCTCACAGACGTTTCTATGGGAAATGAGGGCTGCTATAAAACCGAGCTGAGACTTGACTGCTCCATGAGAAGGCGGCTTAGTGCTACAGTCCTACTACTACTCGCAACTACTCTCGCACTCGCAGACTCGCAAGTTACGACGGTTGACTCGCGAGGGATCTGGTCGTTCAGCAGTACCGGTGTGAAGGAGGAGAGAGAGATGAGTGGACCAGCGCGAGCGATCGTCAAGAAGGTTCTCTCTGTTGAGCAGGCCGAGGGAGTCGGCGCGCGCGTCAGGAGAAGCGTAGGAAGACCTGAAGTAAGTTTTCCGCACCCAGCCCCGCCCACCATGTCAATGAATATCATTATATCCCTCAGCTGAGGAACCTGGATCCTTTTCTCATGTTGGACGAGTTCAAAGTGACCAAACCGGCTGGATTTCCAGACCACCCTCATAGGGGCTTTGAAACGGTACATACTATATAAATTATACATTACCTCCCATTCATTAGTTATCTTATTTTACTGCACGAAAAAGATTTTCGCAGTGTATATAATGGGGTACATGGTCATGGTATAAAAACAGTTAGGGAATGAAAATCAATTTCTTAAATTCACCAATCTAGTTTATCGGGCTCAATATGAAACAAAACAGGGTATAGATGAGTTATTTGCCCCCCTCCCCCCCCACAGGTGACATACATGTTGAAGGGGTCGTTCAAACACGAGGATTTCTGCGGACACAGGGGAACCATAAACCCGGGGGACCTCCAGTGGATGACTGCTGGGCGGGGGATCGTCCACGCAGAGATGCCAGCCAGCCAGGGGGAAAACATCGGACTGCAACTGTGGATCAACCTGAGCCAGAGAGACAAGATGGTGGAGCCCCAGTACCAGGAGCTGTTGGAGAGTGAGATCCCTCACGTCAGTGGAGAGGGGGTCCATGTCGCTGTCATCGCTGGAAACTCTTACGGAGCCAGCGTAAGTGGGGGCGGGGGCTTTAGCGTTCATAGCTATGCAGTAGCTTTATTCTGCTCTTAACACTTTTTTCGTGAATAAATAATATGTGAATTGCATGTCCCTTTGATCGCAATTCTGGTGTTAAGAACAGGTTTGTTACTTGTTTTCTCTGCCGCAGTCTCCAGTCAGGACCCGTACACCCACCATGTACCTTGATTTCAAGCTGGACCCTGGAGCTCACATGACCCAGCCTGTTACTGAAAGTATAGTGGTATAATTATGTATAGTATGGACTCCACCATTCACTGGCGTAGAGTGGAACCCCTCTAATCTGGACTCTAATGGGACAGAACTTGTCTTTTTTTCAGGGATATAAGTGAATTCTTGGTTTAGGAAAAAGTGAGATATACTCATTTCAGGGGTGTGATTTTAATGATCCTCTCTCCATTCTTGCTTGCTCTCCTCTCTCTCTCTCTGTACAGGTTGGAATGGGTTCATCTATGTCCTGAGAGGGACGGGGGAGTTTGGAGGAGAGACAGAGAGTGGGCCACACCACACTCTGGTTCTGGGGCCTGGCGACCACATTGAGGCCAGGAACACAGTCAGTTCTATCGTGTGTGTGTGTGTGTGAGAAACGCTGTATTCTGAATATTCTTAGCCGACCTGTCAGATATATAGATGATAGGATTCGTGGTGTGCTGGACTTCCAGTCAGGAGTTCGATTCCTCCCCTCCCTCACGGCCTGTTTACTTTGCGACCAATTCTTCAGTAACTGCATTCTCTCTCTATTCTCTATGCATAGGGGTCGGAGGAGCTCCACTTCGTACTGATAGCTGGTCAGCCCCTCAATGAGCCCATCGTTCAACATGGTATTGTATATGCTTTTACTAACATTATGTTTTACAACAAAACTTTGTATTTTCTATGTGTCACAACTCTAGGTCCGTTTGTGATGAACACACAAGAGGAGATTGGTCAGGCAATGGCCGACTACAGTCTGAAGCAAAATGGATTTGAGAGGGCCCGTGGCTGGCAGTCCGAGATCAGCAAATATCGCCGTTGATTCAGACATGCCCAGTTTTAACCCTTCTTGCTGCAGACATTATTTTTTCAATAAGCAGATAATCAGTGTACATATGTTTTTATCTTTACTGGATTACGTAATATGACTTAATCTCAGCACCGCTAAATTGTTAATGTCACGTGATGCACTGCATTAATTGGTGTCATGTGACTATTTTCTTTTTTATTTTCATGTCTACCAAACTGTACATTCACAACAGCATAATTATTATTGACACAAATCTCTGTGAAAAGCAACTACGACAACAACTCACAACAAAACATGACAACAAACAACAAAATCTGGAGCAGATCTCTCAATCAGTGTGAATATTAAGAATTGGCAATAATGATAATCATGACGACAAAAACTGCTCCATTTCTCTATGAGGCACAACATTGCGAGGGGCTGACGTTTATAATATATGAAACACACACACATGAATACACCCATGTACAGCTGCACATAGAGATGAAGAGACAGACAGACGGATGGAGAGACGAGAGGGGGGATCAAGACACAATGAGGAGTTCGCATGTGCTGATGAGGTAGGCCAGCAGCTGCTCGGTCTGGGCCGGAGGCAACCGGTCAAACAGGAGAATCCCGAACATCCGGTTCAGGTCGGCAACCTCCGTCTTGTTCTTGTCAGAGTGGTTGATGATCTGCGGGGAGAGAATAGCAATGAACATTGGAGCTACATTATTATGTTGTGGGGAAAAGGTGGATTGCTTAGTTAACCCTGTTCATACAAGGACACTGGTTAATCCTTTCCTCACTAGGACACTAGTTAACCCTATTTTCACTAGAGACTTTTCTCACTATAACATTAGTTAACCCTGTTCTCACTTAAATTTTAGTTAACCCTGTTCTCACCAGTCCAAAAAGCCTGAGAATCTCCTTGAGGAGGGCTCTGTGTTCGTCTGGCAGCTGCTCCAGTTGAGAGCCCAGCACAGACACTGGACTTGTGCTCTGGGCCAGATCACACATTGCCTGACCGAGGGGAGATGAATCTGAGTGTCTGCACTACAATTGTGGGGTTCACTTTCACTAGAGAAAACATTAACACTACCACGTAGCTACATACCTATATAGCTGACCTCAAGTACATGAGAGGATCATAAGACACATTTTGGTAGGGTACAACCAGTGGTATACATTGGGTAGAGGGTCTATATACCTTAGATAGAGGGTACTGTATAAGAGGGTCTATATATATATACCTTAGCTAGAGGGTACTGCATAAGAGGGTCTATATATAATATTATATACCTTAGCTAGAGGGTACTGTATAAGAGGACCAAGTCTCTTGTTGGAGAGAAGAGCCTTCAGTAGAGCAGTGGCACTGGCTGAGTCTTTGATTCCATTTGGATCTGGGGCCTGGGGGGGTCAAACGTTATAGTCATTACATTACATAATATGTGACAAGGTTTCATTCATATCTGTATCCCTCGAGCTGCTGCGTACATGCACGTAGCTCATTGATTCAGTGCGAGAGGGGAAGGAGAGGGCGGGGATGGCATGGAGTAGAAACGTGTGCTATTGCTGTTTACATAATGGAAACATATGAGAGAGAAAGGGTGATATGTGGTAAACATGGGTTCCTGCTGTTGTAACACAGATTTACTGTGGCTCCAGCAACATTGTTCAGACAATGCTAGGAGAAAGAACAAGAAAAAGGAGAAAGATGAACAGTTGTACCCACCTCTCCCTTGTCCAGTCCAGCCAGCCAGGAGTCGACCTTGGCCTTGGCACTGGGAGAAGATTTGAACAGACCCTCACTCGTGACTCTGTCTTCTTCCGAGAGGAATGAGATGCAATGGAGAGCTGTGGCATGTGAGAGAGAGGAGGAGGAAGAGGAGAGGGGGGGAGATCGCTTGGCCAGGCCTGACGGGTGCGAGTTGAGGATTTCAGAGGATGCTGACCCATCCTTTGTCAGTTGACCTACAGACAAACAGAAAGAGAAGATAACAATTTTCATGATTTTCCCCTAAAAATGATACAATCGTTATATTTCAAACTTTGAACCCAGTGGTACCTGATCTCACAAATACGCCATATTTACAGGTTCAACTCACTGATGTCAGTGATGTCTGGGGAGGAGTTCCGTGAGACTGGTGCACTGCTGCTCTCCTGCCGACTGGCCATTACCTCCAGTCGAGTCTTCATCCTCTTCTTCTCGTCTCTCTCCGGCTTTGGAGGCGGTGCCGACGTCACCTTCGGGGCCGGTCTGACCGGTTTTATAACCGGTTTATCGGACTCTGACCCCTCGAAAATCCCCACCCTGTCCATGAGTTTCTGGCTCATCTTGCTCTTCTTTCGTCTCGGAGGGGCAGTGGGTTTTTTTCCAGGGGAGGTCTCCCGGGAGTGGCCGTTCTCCACGATCACAGGTTTTCGTCCCAATTCCGGAGTACGCGAGGGGCTCTTGGATTTTCGGTCTCTGTCCAGTCCCGGCGGAAGCTCGCTGCGAGGGATTGTCGCAAAATCTCTCTCCCGCCCCTCGATTTCGGGTGTCTCGGCGTCGTTTTGGGAAGATATGACTTCGTCGAATTCTTCCAAGTTTTTGAGAAGCTCCTCCATGCTCTCGCTCTTTTGCACCGAGTCTGGTGAAGGAGAGATGGAAACCGTGACAGTCACTGATTGAGGGGCGGGGTCAGGGTCCGAGACCTCGGTGGGCGGGGTCTCGGGAGACTTGCTCTCGGGCGGGAAACTGGGCGGATATCGTGGACTCGACGATCGTCTGTCACCGTCCTGTTCAGGGGAGACGTCGCCACCACTGGTCCGACGACCGGTGCCGGGTTTCTCCGTGTCAACTGCCACGTGGGTGGAGCGTAGCGTGGTCGGGGCGGGCGGGGGAGGTCGTCTCGGGCGGAGCACCTTCGTCGACCCCTCCCCCACGGGTGCGGTCCCGCTCCCCGGCTTCCGTTTCTGCGGCTTCGGTGAGGACCCTGGTCTTCCCAGGGGAACTTTCTTCTGAAGCTCTGGCGAGTCGTCGACCGCCATGGCGTCCTCCCACGACGACGTACTGGCTGTAGCCTTCTTCTTCCGTCGATCGGACACAACTGGCGACTTCTTCCCGATTACCTCCCCCGATTCTTCCTGCAGTGGGACGTACTGCGTGTTTCGTTTCTTGAAAAATCCGACGAGTTTTTTCTTGTCTTTCTTCCCGTGGCCCTGATCTGTGAGGAGAGGTTCGCTCACGCGGCGATCAAACACTGCCCGAGCTGCGAGAGGAGAACTGGGCTGGTCTGGATTGCTGTTTAGTTTTCTGAGTTTCTTTACTCCGGGAGAAAGTCTGCCCTCGTCTGTTGGCACCACAAGGAAAAGAGAATAAGCATAACACATATTGTTGCTTTTAGTTGTGTAATAATGTTAGTTTAGGTGTATGATGTATGGGTGTGTGTGCATACATATGGTGGGACCCATCTTTTGGGACAGAACAAAGTCTTAGTGTCCACATCAGTGAGGTGACATACTTATTTGTTAGAATGTATGCAAGTTTTGTCCAGAAGGGGAAGCATTTTAGAGAGGTGTTCACCAAAAAACCACTGATCTGTACATATTAGTGAGTTTCCGCGCACACATTAAAAGCCCTTTTGCCCCCCCCCCCCCCACTCAAACCCAACTAACACATATGCAGTAGATCGGATAATACAAAAAAGCACACCGCTGGCTGGCCAGCTAGCCACAGGTCTTGGCAGGGGACATGAGCCATTCCCAAATTCTACTCAACTGGCACCGGGCAGAGCCAAAAAGCTGGAACTACGCGATTTAGTGAGCCGAGGGCACTTCTGATCTCTCTTCCTATTTTGAACTTTTCAGCCCAATTTGTGGCGTGCTGTAATAAGACCTTGTGAATAAGTGGGCGGGCAGCTGCCCCAGAGCCTTAAAGAGGTATTAGGAATTTGCTGTATAATTGCTGAGATTGCTGTAGCGGGTCTTAGAGTTAATGGGATTGATGATGTAGGTACACGGTAGTCATCGCTAATGCTAGATGTACTTGTAGAGTGCACATCTTACTCTGTCACACATGTTGGATACAGGTATGTATAGGTGGGCTGCATCCACGCACACAACACAACACGCAACATATCGATCAAGCCCCGTTTATACTAGTCTGCTACCGGAGTCACCACTAAAAGGAAAAGCCACCACCAAACATACAGTAATCAGTGCTACTTTTCAGGGAGAAACATTTTGTTATTAGTGGTACATCTGTGATGCAAAAGTCGGTTAAGTCTATTAAAAATTTTTGTGGGTGGCAAAAATGTGTATGGTATTATACAGCGTGGGGCAGCAAATTTCTACAGAATTGCTAAATTTCCCCCCTCAAAATCTCCGCCATACAGGAAACCCCTCCCCAAACACACACCGTCTGATGTCTTGTTGTCGGGCGACTTCTTCCCAAACCGCAGGGCCAGTCTCTTCCTGTCCTCCTTGGAGCGAGGAATCTCGATCTCCTCCACAAAGCTGGCCGGGAAATCCCCATCCTCCCCGTCCTTCCTCCCTCTCCACCACCCATCGTGGCTCTTCTCTATGATCTGACGGGACAGTGTTACTATTTATAGCGGACCGAAATGACGTCACAGTGTTACTATACATTCTTTCCTCTCTACTAATCATGACTCTTTTCTAGAGGATTGCAACACTTATGCCAGGATGACATCACCACAAATGACTCTCCTATTGTGGCACCATGCAAGGCACTTCAACAAATGCTCACGAAATTTATCTTTGGGAGGTCTCACAGAAATTTGGACCAACCAAAATTTTCCCACTGTATGATTTTATACCTCGACCACTTCTCCCTCGTCAAAGTTGAGTGTGCCTTCTTCTCCTAACGCTTCGTAGTCATAGAGAGCTATGGCAACCGGTCTGTATTGAGTGTGTGTGTGTGTGAGGGTGTGAGGGTGTGTGTGTGGGTAGCGAGGAAGGGGGGAGGATTGAAGCATACAGATGAAGGAATATCATAAATGATCACCATTTGCCAACAGAACCCCCTCATAAACCAACCGCGGGTCGCACTCATTAAAATAGTTGGCAATACACTGAGGCTCCGCTGTGCGAGATCAGAGTTAGTGGCTAACAATAGGAAGCATGCCGGGGGACAAAAGAATCACATACCACGGTATTACGGGCACCAACACACCTACACAGAATCACAACAACCAGCGCCGAAAGGTAAACAACGACGCTGCGTGATTTCCGTGCCTCACATGTTAGTTTCCTTAGCAGGTAATGCACATGTTACGTTTCAATGGATACCACTGTATGCACCCTACGAATACACACGTCCTCTATCTCTCTCTCCTAACTTCTTCCCTCTCACTTGCCCTACCTTCCTTTCTCTCCCTTCCCTCTATCTACAGCTAAACCTCCGAAAAAAGGAACCTCCAAATAAGGGTCACACCTTGGTAAAGGACACTTTGTTTTTCTATATACGTAGACTAGTGAAAAAAGAATAAGCTAAAACAACCTGGAGCAGGGAGGTAAGGAGCAAAAAAGCAGCAGAGGAAATTTTGCATTTTTAAAAACCTCGGAATAAAGGAAACCCCAGTACCCACGTAATGTCCCAAAGTGTCCCTTATTCAGGCGTTTTACTGGACTCCCATTCCCCTCCCCTCCCCCTCCCTCCCTCCCTCCCTCCCTCCTCACCCGGTGTACTGAGACCAGTCGAGGTCCTCCAGCTTCGGTCGACTGTTCATCTTCTCTACCTTCCTCATCTCCTCCAGCTCTCGGTCGCTCGGCTCATGGACGTTGAACACAAAGTAAGGGACGGGGTTGTTAGGCTTCACGAACGTGGAGTCTGGCAAGACATCGTCTCCCTGCATCTTTATCTACAGTGGAGCAAACAATCCGCTGTATATACATCATACGTATAACTAAAAATTGAAAACTTTCACAAATTGTTCGTAAGCAATTATTCATGGAACAGAATTTTGTGTAATAAGTTGGCTCAGAAGTATGGCACACTAAAAACGATAATACTGTTCACACATTCAGTTGCGAAATTTTTTAGACATGCTAGTAGTTAAAAATTTGGTCCAAGTATCTAATTTTGCACGCACATGGACCTGGACGCACAGACTTAGATAAAAGATTCATTCACAAATCGCAGAGAGGACATTGCCGACGAAATATACGACACAACATTGGACAATGTAACCTGTGAGCAGAGAGATGGTTTTATACACTTTATTTACCTCAATGCTGTCTCGTAGTATGCCAGTTCTGGTGTGCAACATTCTCTTTACATCCAGTATATTTGTTGATGAGTAGGCTAACAGTGGAACCTCTGTTCCTTTGGGCATCTTTGGGGAAAGAGGGAGGGAGGTAGGTGGGAGAGAGAAAGAGAGTGGGGGAGGGATAAGGAATTAAGGAGGAGTAGGGGAGTTGTAGGGCAAGAAGATGAGTGAGAGAGAGGGAGAGGAAGAGGCAAAAGGAAGGGAGAGGGGGAGAGAAGGGAGAGGATAGGGGGAGTGCATCACATGGCCAGTCGCTTGCCAAGAATCCAAACAACCATTTACCCATGACTAGCAAGACAGACATACATACATATGTATCAGAAAGTTAAGAAGGTGTGGAAAGAGGGGTTTTCTGATGCAATTGATGGAGGAGAGCATTTCGCACATCAGTAACACAACTCTGGAGATGAATTGCGAAGACTTGGAAAGGAAGGAACTCATCTTGTTTTGGAGGGCAGCGATAATGGTCACTTGGCAAACTAGACACCACTATGCTTTCAGGGTATCCAAAGAGCCTATCCACAGAGTATAAATGTATGGAGTTCAATGGAAGTGGTAGTACCCATTGAGTGGTATAAGACATGGTATTGTAGCTGTACATATATAGTGTTCGAATGGGCTTCAATGGAAATGAGACCTGGAAGTATGGAAGTGTGGTGTTAGCTATAGAAGTGAGCGAATACTCTCAGAGCTACACAATAATATTATTTGTATGGGGTTCAATGGAAGTGAGGTCTGAAATAGAGTTAACTACAGAAGTGATAGGTATCAGGGTTAGTATGGGCTTCAATGGAAGTGAGGTCTGAAATAGAGTTAACTACAGAAGTGATAGGTATCAGGGTTAGTATGGGCTTCAATGGAAGTGAGGTCTGAAATAGAGTTAACTACAGAAGTGATGTAGGTATCAGGGTTAGTATGGGGTTCAATGGAAGTGAGGTCTGAAATAGAGTTAACTACAGAAGTGATGTAGGTATCAGGGTTAGTATGGGGTTCAACTGAAGGTTGTGGTCGTGAGTTACGGTGAAGTGGAGTGTTGAGAGAGACTTACTGGCTTCTTGTCCTCCTGGTTGACCGCCACGTTGGTACAGATGACACATATGATTTCAAACTCTTTCAACTGCTGGAGAGAGAGGGTAGGAGAGAGAGAGGGAGGGAGAGGAGAGAGAGGAGAGAGAGGAAGAGAGGAGGAGTGAAGATGGAGAAAGGGTAGGAAAGAGAGAGAGAGAGAGGAAGAGGGAGCGAAGATGGAGGGAAGGGAGAGAAGAGAGGGATAAAGAGGGGAGTGGGGGAGGAATGGAAAGGGAGAGAGTTTCCAATCATATACATACCAAATTAAAGAGGGAACATGATTGTATGGGAAGAATGAGAGACACTACCCACATATGATATGTACACATCTCCAATGACAAGCCTGGTATCTGTGTATATGTACATGGGTAGATGAGAGTTATATTGACACACACTACGTTAAAAGACACACTACGTGGCTGTGGTCTATATGCTGAGAACCTGGCCAGCACGAAGATCACTTGAAGTACTTCAGTTGTCCCTCCACTACTGTATATACTAACAAGTGACTGGTAGGATACGTGTTGGAAGGCCCACGACCATTTGGGGCAAATTCTCAGGAAACAGTGCTTCCTGCGTACTTACAGGCCCACACACACCTTCTCCCCTTCTTCCTTTTCCCTTCCTCCCTCCCTCCCTCCCTCCCTGTATGTCATTTATATAATGCTGAAGGTATAAATATGGACAGCCTGTCACTCCTCCATGTACAGCGTGATCAGATGAAAGGGTGGTGGGCTAATGGTGGAATCCATAAACAACCTCCATTTTCCTGCATACAATTGGTCTAGTGTACCACAAGAGTGTATTCTATCGTACTCCAAATACGGAAAGTGGCAAATTTTTCAGGCACAAAAAAATTTGATCCGACACCCGCAACAATGAAGTTCCTTTGCATAGAGCACAATTGACATACCGGTGAAAACTACGAAATTTATGCGCCTTGAAAATTCAGTGCTATACGCAGCAAACTAAGAGCTCAGTTGCAGATCCATGCAAAGTGTGGTCTAAGGCACACACACAGCATACCAGTTATGGCAAGTATAGGACAATTAATACTCTCCATGGGGTAGGTAAATTGCATAGCACAGCATTATACCATTGTATAGCCATGATTGTAGGCTGGACAATAGAATGACCTTTACTATACCACTAAATTTTAAAGAAATGGTGGAACTACGTATGTACTACAGGTGTGAATGTATAGGTTGCTTCACTAGTCAATAGTAGTACGTATGTGTGTGTGTTGAGGTGAGGACGTATTCAAAGATGGTTTCTATTGTCCCCACAGTCATGGCCGCCAGCTGAAACAGAGACAGTTTACACTCTCTATTATACACTCACACACAGACATATTGCTATGGGCTATAACTGATAGAGAGACAGAGGGGAGATATGGAGGCACAGTTACACTCTCCATCATCTCGGTCTTGGTGTTTCTGGTAAACCTGTGCTGTTACAAAGTGGCTTGACGATGCTTTACTATGTATATCCACACTCTTACAACTATATAATGCACGTAATGACTGTGAATTATGGGTGATTTGACACCTGCACACGTGTACAGAATGCATATCTTCTCGCTATTGGTGTGTTTAGTTAATGCTGCACAAAACGTCTGCGCGCTACACTTTCTCGGTCTCACTAACCATGTATGTACTTCTTGAACTTCATTCTCACACAATCATCTCCTAATGCGTTCAGCTAACCAATATCGACCATGTTTATTGAGCTTCTATCTTCTCAGTCATGATGTGTTCAGCAGCTGGTACGAAAACGACTCTGTCAGTTGTCGAGCTTCATTCCCACAGCCACACCTGACTCCACACTGCAGTATATACTTACATACCTACCAACAATCCAGCTTTTTGCTTGATAATCAAGCAAAAATACTGCCTAGATGCATCACAGATTAGCACAGAAAGAGGGATCTGGCGATTTTCTGGTGGGATAGCCCATACATTTTGAATGGACACGCAGCATTTTCAAGCAAAAATACTCCAAATCGAGCAAATTTGACACATTTCTCAAGCAGAGGTTTATCTGCAGGTTGATGGGTATGTACTCATGACGGCTCTCTGCCATACTGCTACGTACAGGGTACAGGGTACGTCAGGTGAATTTGATTCTATTCCACAAAGCATTTCTTTCGCACCAAACTAAGAACTCCCTCTTGAAAAGCGCCAGTTTGAAAAGACTCTAGAACAAGCTCGTACATACAAAGCTATAAAAACACACTAAATATTAAGTATGGTAATACAAATATACTTTAGAGTGAGAGTAAACTGACATAAGGTGTGTGTAATCTCTATTCTCTATTAGGAAGTACTTATATAGCCCAGTCTAGCCAGTAGGTGTTAGCTGGCACAAATACCTAATAATTTGTGAACCACCATAAATTGTAGGGGTGATACCCTACAAATCAAATCAGCTGGCTGGTCAATTTTTTGCTGCATGGACTTCCTTTACTATAATAGTCAAGTATTTCTGGTGAGCATGTTTATGTTATCAAGATGCAAACTAGTTGTTATCACGATAAGATTGCTTGAAAACAAGAGAAAATATTCGTACAATCCAGGCACATACTGTTCGAGTCTACATACCACTTCCTCCTTCTCTGGGGCCGCGGGAGGTTTGGGCGGAGCTCCTCTCTTCTTCACGCCCATAACTCCGCCCGATGCCGCCCCCAGCAGCTGCAGATCACTGGATCGCTGCATCGACATCTTCTTCTGCCCCTCGAGGTCCTGGGTCCGCTTGTGGGACTGCGTTATCATGACCTCCGCGGCACTCAGCAGGGCGGGGACCTCTGTTGTGACTGTTCTGAGAGACGACACGTCTTCTGTTCGAGATTGTGTCCCATATGCTAGTGAGTTTTCAACTAGAGTACAGCAGAACCCATGGACCTTGTGGGAGTTGAGAGGAGCAATCAACAAAACGATCGAGTGAAAAAACAAAGAGCAAAGAGACAAGCAGACAACCGACAATGTAAAACCTATTCATTTCGACGAATGTCTGTACTGCCGAAATTTGTCGACAATTTGCAGCAATTTGTACACACATAATATACCCCTTTCTCACCGTAGCACAATTGCTATATATAGTACATTATTCTACGTAGCGTATAAAAACTATGCAAGAGACCCTATATAGTGAAAGGTATATACATACACAAGTGAAGAGAAATATCAAGCCAGGGAACTTAGTAGCTACCTTACAGCGCTTTAAAACCCACTTAACCCCACTCTTCCCTCCCTCACCACCTTTAATCATTAGGCCAAAATTCCACCGTGGACTGTAGTATATACACGTATGCATGTAGGAGACACCACTGAGGCAGCCAAGCCTGCGGACAATCACAAGTGGACCACAACCCACAGAAACGGACGCTTTGGATGCGTTAGGCGACGTGTAGAGTCGCACGCTAATAAATTGGCGGTAATTAGTCCAGGAATGAGAGGGCTACTGGAGAGATGGGTCGCTGGAGAAACCACAGCAATCTTCCCATCGACCGCCAAGCCAGCTCTGAGACCAAACCACCCAATAGCACGCACGACTAAAAAGGCATGCAGGTCCAATCATGTGTACTTAATTGTATCAAAAATCCGAGGCTATAAGGCAAATTTCAATTCCCTAGGGTCACAGCACCTCGTGTAGAGGTATAAGAGCCACTACTAGGGAATAGAATGGCCGAGTGTATGTGAGGTCAACGAGAGACAGTAGTTTGCCAAAAGTGGAGCGTTTCTCACAGCTATGACTCCGTGACACTGTGTGATTACTGCAGCGTAAGGGAATAGGTGTAATTCACGGGGAAATACTCTCGTTGGATAATTAGTCCAAACCTTTCTGTTCTTTCTTCTGACATTCGTGACATGTACATGTAATGATCAGAACAAAGTATAAGGATATTACAAGCACGCACTACTATAATTTACACTGTATATACCCATTAGGATGCTGTAGTCAACACAGAATATGTACACAGGCACTTGTATTTACAACTAGCTGATCAACTAGCCAAAAGCAAGCCGTGAGAACCTGCAGAACTGTGGAGGAGGAGGGGGAGGCAGGGCCGCAGCAGGCCCCTGCCCCCACCGTATTCCCACTAACGAATGCAGTGGGCAGGGGTCCAAGCCTGCAGATGCCCGTCAATGGAACTATAAAGACAACCAGAATACCCTTATCCCTTCGCTCTGCCCTATAACACACAAGTAAAAATATACCCGTTTCTAGAGTACATGGGCTCGTCATTGCAGGTGAGCGACTGACTATATTGGCCCGTCAGGATGAACTCGAAAACTGGAGTTGGGCGAAAATGGTGCAATTGAGCCCGTGATCGCTCTATACACTCCCTCATTAAAAAAAAAAAAAAAAAAAAAATACAAAATTAAACAAAAACAAAAACCCAAAACAATAAAACATACAATAAAACAAAAAACAAAAAATTACAAAAAACAGAAAAAACAATAAATAATCACCCCCCCCCCCCCGCCCCCCCCCCCCCCCCCCCCCCCCTCCCCCCCCCCTCACGCCCCTTCCCCGTCCCCCCCCCCACCCCCCCGCCCCGATTCCCCCCCCCCGCCCCCCACCCCCCCCCTCATCCACTTCCCCCCCCGCGCCACTCGCCCCCCACCCCCCACACCCACCCCCCCCCCCCCCCTTTCCCCCCCCCCTCCCCCTCCATCCCTTCCCCCCACCCGCCCCCCCCCCCCCCCCCACCCCCCCGCGACCCCCACCCACCCCCCCCCCCTTCCCCCCCCCCCCCCCACCCCCCCCCCGCCTCCCCTCGGTCCGCCCCCCCCGGCCACCCCCCCCCCGCCCCACTGGAGACCCACCGAACTCCTTTCCCCCCCCCGCCCTACCCCGTCCCCCCCCTTTCCCGCCTCCCCCCCCCCCCCCACCCCCCCCCCCGGCCGCCGCCCCCCCTCCCCCCCCGCCCGCCTCTTCCTTCACCTTCCCCCCCCTCCCCACCCCCCCCCCCACCCCCCCCCCCCGCCCCTCCCACCCACGGCTCTTCGCCCGCCATAGGCCCCCCTCCCGCACGGCCCCCCCCCTCCCCCCCCCCGCCCCCTCCCTGTCCCCACCCCCCCCCCCCGCCACCGCCCCCCCCCCCCCCCGCCCCCGCCCCCCATCCCCCCCACCCCTCCCCCCCGGCCCGGCCGCCCCGTTCGCCCCCCCCCACCCCCCCCCCACCGCGCGCGCCCACCGTCCACTGCCACCGCCGCCGCCCCCACCGTAACCCCATTCGCCCCCCCCCCCCCCCCCCCCCCCCCCCCCCCCCCCGCCACGCCCCCCCCCCCGCCCCCCGCGCGCCCCCCCCCCGCGGCACTCTCGACACCCCCGCGCCCGGCCTTCCCCCCCCCCCCCAGCCCCCCCCCCCCCCCCGGCGCCCCCCCCCGCCCGCCAGCCCCCCCCTCCCCCCAATTCCCTTCCCCCCCCCCCCTACCACCCCCGGGCCGGCGAGCCGCAAACCCATCCCCACCCCCCCCTCCTCACCCCCGCCCCCACCCCACCACTCCCTTCCTTCCCACCACCCCCCCCCCCTCCCCCCTCCCCCCCCCCCCTTCCCCCCCCCCCTTCCCCCGCCCTCCCCCCCCCCCCCCACCCCCCCCTTCCCCCCCACCCCCCCCTCCCCTCCCCTCCCCCCCTTCCCCCCCCACTCCCCCCACCCCCCCTCTTCCCCCCCCCACCCTCCCCCAAGTCCCCCCCACCCCCCACCACACTATGCCCCCCCCTCCCCCCCCCCCATCACCCCCCCCCCCCCCCCCGCCCCTCCCCCCCCACTCCACCCCCTCCCCCCCTTCCCCCCCCCCCACACCCCCTTCCCCCCACCCCCCCCCGCCCCCCCCCCCCCCCCCCAACGCCATCCCCCCCCTGCCCCCCTCGCGCTCCCCCCCCCCCTCCCCCCCCCCCCCCCTCCCACCCCCACCTTCCCCCCGACCAACCCCCCCCTCGAACCCCTGCCCCCCACCACCACCTTTACCCCTCCCCCCCCCCCCCCCCCCGCCCCCCCCACCCCCCCCCCGGCCCCCCGTCCCCCCATTCCCCACACATGTCGACCCCCCCCCCCCACCGCCCCGCTTGTCCCCCCCGCTTCCCCCCCCACCCCCAGCCCCACCCCCCCCCCCCCCCCCTCCCCCACAGAGGGACGACCTCCCGCCCGCCCCGCCCCCCCCCTTCGCCTTCCTCGCGCACCATCCCACCCACCCCCCCGCCCCCCCCACCCCCCCTTAACAGGCAAGGCGAGGCCCCCCCCCCCAACCCCGGGGAATCCCCCCCCCCCCCCCCGCCCCCCCCCCTTCGCCGCCTGTAAAAAAAACTAGTTTTGGGACAGGCTATATACACGTGCAAACATGTTTTGGTTGAGGTCGGGTGCAGGGTCACAGCAGACGAAACACGAGGACGAACTCAAATGACACTCCTTGTTACTGGGTACGTACCATAATGGTACACAGAATGCACCATTCACACACGATACAATCCATGCTCGTATGAAACAATGCTAGCGCACGAGTTGTTGAGCGTATAGGCAGGGCACGCACGGTCCGGCACGGACGTAATTTTCCTATCATTCTGTGTGGTTTCATTGTTGTAGAATGATGCAGAAAAGAGGGGTAAAGTGTAGTGGGACCTTAAAAGCTACTATGAACATGTGTAAAGAGCTACGTATAGAGCATCAGGTTGACAAGGTGTACACATGGTAAATCACAGGCATCAGTGCACCCAAGTTAGCCATAGCCACACATGCAACGGGGAGAGAAGAGTAACACTCACCTGTGAACGCATGGGGTAACGGTTGACAAAGATGCTGTCTACCAAGTCTAGGAGGACAGACACGGCCCGTGTTGCCTGCAGTGCTGGCTCGAGCAGCTCTGCAGGCCCCGGGGCCTTCTGCGAGGCAATTTCCACCAAAACCCGTGCGCTGTTCTTCAACTTTTCCGTCATGTCCGTCAGGACCTCAGACGGCTTCCCGTGCTGTGTGGGCGCAAGCTGCGGCTCCGTCTTCTTCCACAGCGTGATCTGCTCCTTCCTGAGGGCGTCTCTCAATTCTCTCTCCTTGGCGGCCTCCTCTGGGTTCGCTCCGGGAGCAACCGCCGGCCCTGGCCCGCTGCCGCTACCGTTTATTGACGACAGACGGTTCAGGGACGCAGGTTCGCTTGTGATTCGACTCAAACTGCTAAGAACCACCTCCGGCTCTTCACCGGGCGTCTCCTCCGACTGACGTCTGTCGTGCCACGAATTCAGCTCCCGCACGAGGGCATCGACGGCCCTCCGACTGCTCGACAGGGCCTGTCTCGAAGACGAACCCACGGAGCGCGGGTCCTTGGCGATGATACGGGCAGCCACGACAAAGTCGGAGAGCGTGGCCGTGCTTTTCGTCCTGAGGTCTTCTGGCGTCCCGTCCAGGAGTTTCTTTGTGCTCTGGACGATGGCCGTCGTCAGCCGGACCAGCTCCTCCGGTTTCCCCGAGGCCGGGAGAACCTCTTCCAGCTGAGAAATGGTCGCAGAGACCAGCTCCTTTCGCTCTTTCCGTCCCATACCCATGCTCGCGCCGTCTCTTCACTGACACACACCGTCTTTCTCTCTCTCTCTAGCCGTTGGCTAGCACTGGCGGTTTATCCCAACATACCGTCGCACGTTTTGATGCATGACAGAAACGCCCACCGGAAGTGGTCCATTATACTTCCCCACATCAAAGCGCCGCCAACCCGGCGGCTCTGCGTTCTTACACCACAGGCGTGGATGTGTACAAAAGCTATCCCACCCTAGATCTCGCTGTAGCAACAGTTCCATAGTGATACAATGGGCTACCAAAACAGACAGGTTTTCAGTGAGAGTGGTCTACTGAGTTGTTGTGGCTAGCTGTTCCAATTTCTGAAGCACTTGCTCCCTGCTCAGGTCTGCTAAAGAAACACTGGACTCTTTGCCATACCCTGAGTAGGAGAAAGAGGGGGAGCTGGGATAAGTTGGTGTTTAGCAAAAACCAGACGATAAAAAATTGCGAGCATTCTTCATCTAACAGTCTTTTGTGATTTTGTATTTGTTTAGACCACGTGACAGTGGGTCGGTTGCGCTCCACTGCTCACGCTGCTTGCACCCTAACACACACACACAATACTACAATAGATGCTATAGGATCACGTGACTATCCTCACCATATCTGCCATAAATTCTTGGCTCTATTCCACTGCACTCTCTGATCAGGATGGGAAACTTTGGGTTCTGCTGCTTCAACTCCACGTAATGCTTCTCTATGAAGTCCCTGCATAAAAGACGAGCGAGCTTCACGGAGGCAGCGTGCGTCACGTGACACTCCCTACCTCACTCCCTGACTGCTCTTCCCAGTCTGGCAGAGGTGGATGCGTAGCTCACGCAAGTTCTTTGAGAGTGACTGTCTCCAAGCAGCGGCCATTTCTACAGATTCAGGGTAGGGTCCAAAGGTCGAGAATTGAAGAACAAGACCACGCCTATCAATTACTACACGTGGCACGCCCTTCGAGCTAGCTATAGAGACCGAGAAGGGGTGGAAAAGTGGTAGCCATGTCGTACAGCGACGAAGAAGCTGCAGGGAGCGATGTGGAAGAGGAGGAAACAGAGGAAGAAAAGACGCTGAAAGAGATGGTGAACGCGTGCAAATACGGGTGAGTCTCTCGGAGCAAAAGTAGGCCGGATTTAGCTTTGGCGGCCAGTGGAAACTGGGCGTGGTTGGTCCCTAGCTCTAGCTGTAGCTCACACAACTGGGCGTTGCTGTCTCTTCCAGAAACTTGGCCAAGGTGAAGGAGCTGGTGGGGAAAGAGGAAGAAGAGTTTGTTGAGAAGCGCGACGAAGAAGGCCACACTTTTGTCCACTGGGCAGCTCTCGGAGGCTACAACGAAGTCGTCAATTTCCTCTTGGAGAAGGGGGCGCCCCTCAATGAGCACAGTGATAATGACTACGGTCCTCGGCCAATCCACTGGGCGTGCGTACACGGGAACATAACCACGGTGGATCTGTTTGTAGAGCGAGGAGTTCCGATCGACACGACAGATTTGAACGGGTGCTCTCCGCTGTTGATTGCAGCTCAGTACGGACAGTCCCTAGCAATTAGCTACCTCCTCCAGAAGGGAGCCAGCAAGTTCCACGTGGACATCAATGGTGACAGCGCTCTCCACTGGGCCAGTTTCAAGGGTATGTCATTGTGTTTTTTTTTATCACAGGGGATATTTTGTAAAAGTCAATGCATTGCTGTTATATAGCAGGCAAGAACTATACGGAGAAAAGGTCATCAGTCTTTCCTTGATTCCTTCTCGATGTTTATATACTGTGGCATAAAGGTGTTGGATTGGCGGTGTGTAGGGAGGGCGGGGGTTTAGTTGAAGCGTGACACACTCATAGCTCGGAGGAGGGGTAGGGGGTGGGTGCGAGTTGTAGTAAATTTGAGAACACTGGCTTGCAAAGATTGCTCGTTTCTCTCATACCAGCCATCTTTCTCCCTCCACACCTACAGGTCAACCTGAGGTGGTTTTCATTCTTTTGAATGCTGGACTGAATCCAAGGCAAAAGGGATTCCTACGGTCAAGTACGTATGAATGTATGGATGTATACACACCACCATCACTGCATCATAAGGAAGCCCCTTTTACTGAGTATTTTACTTTGACTTATAACCGTAGTCACAGGGCAATTACAACTTATGGCTCAGTGGTGTATTCCCGCATATCTCTTTGCAGACTCCTCTCCACTCAGCCTCGATAAAGGGAGACATTCAGTGTGCCGAGATGCTCATGGAACATGTAAGGGTATTCACGATCAAAACCACAAGTGTTGGAGTAGACTGGGGCAATAGTATAAAGGCCCCACTCACCTGGAGTAGCTTGTGAGTAGGTGATGATGTGTATCCCAAATTCGCAGTTTCCACCAGATTTTATCATGATGGCCAACCTTCCTTGGATGTCTGATACTCACATTTAATAATTTATTTACCTCTGCCCCTGCCAGGAGTCCAGACATTGGTGCATGCTTCCAAAATCAGGACTCTACCAGAATAGCTGTTTTGGGTTACAAAAGTCATTGTGGTTTGCATTGAGTTTTGAATGAAAAACTTTCGTTAAAATGAAGTCAGGGAGGATTTTCGGGTGAAAAGAAACGGTTAACTTTTTTAGAGAAAAAACAGGGGGCCAATCTTTTGTTGGAGTATATAGTAGTTCTGTGCATAATGTGTAAGTCACAATGCCTGGGTTTGAGTTGGTTCTTTCACTTTTCTCTCTCCTCACACCTGTCTGCACCATGACATCATGTGGTGAACGCACGCACGTAGGGAGGGAGTGTCGAGGATAAGGACAGCAACAGTAAGACTCCGAGGATGCTGGCACTCGGTCGCAGACACAAGTCTCTGGTCAAGTTTATGGACACTCGAGACCTGTCCAATATATGGGACTGGAAGTGAGTACATAAGACTCCGTTAAGACTGTGGAACACATGTGACATTACTGCGACATTTGGCCATCATTTTTAATTTGACAGTTGAACTTAACTCACAATCTGACAAATTATTAGCTGCTTTACACAACAACATTCATTACTACGTTTACTGTTTATATGCCCTGTTTAAGGACAAAATGGTCGAATTAAACGGTAGCCGATATTTCTTGTATCCATTACTGTGTGTGTGTGCTCTCTGTGTTTCTGTCTGGCAGGACTGTGGTGTTTGGTCCACCTGGTCGCAGCAGAGCTGGTGTCATCTTTTTCCTGGCAGCCATCATCTGCTGGGCCTACCCCATGTACTTCATCAAGGTCAGGAGATTAAACACGATTAAAGTTGTTTTTGTTGGTGCACACTTTGTAGAAGTGGGCCAAAAATATTTCCCCATTGTATACGGAATGTCACCCTCCAACCCTTTCTTCCTCTCTTTCTCCCTCTCCCTTCCCTCCCTCCCCTCACGCAGGCTGTTCCTCTGACAATGGAGACGGAAGTGAATGCCCACATAGCGTTCTGGGTGGCCTCGGTGTTCATGTGGGTCATGTTTGTCTGGTCGAAATTCAGTGATCCTGGCTACGTCAAGACAAACAGAGAAGCCTATGAAGAAGCACTGAAATTGGTTCGTACACTGATGAATGTTTTACCACAAACGTAGGAACCTTCTCTAAAAGGACGTCCCCGAATTAAGGACACCTCTCTAATCAGGCAGGAACCTTTTCAACATTTTGCACTTGAACTCACCAATATGATCGTTTTTCTTCTGTCCATTTGGTGTCTGGATTCCACTGTTGTATAAGGAATTTTCAAGTGTTCAACGCCATTGCTATGCTAACAAGCAAATTCAAGAAATAGTTCTGCATTGTATACCAATGTAGCTAAGTGACTGTAAGTGTTAGTTTTGGTACACAATCTGTGTTTCAATTTCTTTGAGAGACTAGAATGAAACACACGTTATAGTAAGTTCTCTCCATTTGAGTCTTAGGAAAGCATAAACAGCACATTATTTCCTCTATCTTTCTCCACACAGATAGGAAATCCGTCGGCATGGGGAGAGTACGACAACATGAACAATCCCATCTACAATCTCTGTCACACGTGTAAGGCCGTGCGGCCAGTGAGAGCCAAACACTGCCGGCAGTGCAACAGGTGTGTGGAGGTTCTCGATCATCACTGTCCCTGGATTGACAACTGCATCGGGAGGAAAAACAGGTGAGTTGGAGCCTTAAATACATCTATTTTAGTCGTGTATATATACCATAATACTGGGAACTTGGGAGGAGAGCTGATTCCCCAGTGGTCAATTTTTCATGGGCAGAGAGCCTTTGTATAATATAGAACAGAACGAGCAATCTACACAACAAGATTTTAGCAGATTTGTTTGTCCCAATTAAATTATGACTTGCTACCGAACTGCAAAACCTTTCTCTCTCTCGTTAATACATAATGTACAAAATTCACATGCTTGTCACATGCTTGTCACATGCTTGTCTGTAGAGTGGCGTTCACCGTCTTTCTCTATGTGCTGGGAGTCAACAGCATGTTCTGTTTCTACTTCTCCTGGAGGATAGTGGAGCTGGAGGGAGCAGACTTTGCCATGTACATCGGTCTCTCTCTCTTTGCCGTCTTCTCCATATCTGGCCTCATCATGATTGGCTTCCAGGTATATACACACTGTCATACCGTCTCTACCATATAGTCGTAGAAAGTTTTTTCAGGGAAAAAATTCTTAGTTTGAGACCCATAATATATTTATCTATTTGTATGGCTGAACAGCAAAAGTTTTAGTACACGTATAATTATCTCAGACTACAGAACCCTTTGGACGCCATGGGGATCTGCTTAAATAAGCAGAAATTGATGTATAGTGTATTAGCACCTGAGTATTAACCCCCATACAAATTCTTATGGACTTATTGAGGCTCGGACATATTTATGTGTCCATGGCTGGTTAAGTGTTAATGTTGAGATATAGTATGGTATCTATTTGTTGGTTTATAACCCTTAGATTCTGTTGCTGCACAATGCACACAGTTCAGTTTATCTTTATACTCTTTTATTTTCACTTTCGCGATCCCTGTAGCTGTATACAATCATATTCAATCTCACCACAAACGAGAGAGCAAACTACAGACGCTACCGGCATTTCCGGACTTCAAACGGTCGATACAAGAACCCGTTTGATCGCGGATTCATGAAAAACTGCCTCGAGTATTGGAACGTGATTGAGCAAGTGGGTGTTTTAAGGAGGAGGGGAAACCACATAGTGTGACAACTTCTGCTGCCGTCGTGTGTAGGGACAAATTGATGATATATTATAACATAAACCAACCACACATTATTGACAAACACAAGCATGCGTTGTTGAACATGTCTGATCTAAGTATTTATTGTGCTTGTTTACTTGTTTTGAAACCAATGATATTTGTACCACATTCAAGACAAATAATGTTTGTATCCTGCTAGTGAAGTATTGTGTTGAAATGTGATGAACAATGGAGCTACATAACCCTCACTGGCATACTGTCCAGTTTGCCGAGTGTCTCTCGAAACAACATTGACTGTGAACGATATCTCATTTTCGTCGTCCACCGTTAGAAAGACGGGGTGTGCTCCAATTGAAGTGATAGGCTTGGACAGCTGTATGCAGTCGAGGGGTACGTGGAGGCAGAACCTCCGGAGCTCCTTGGCAATATGTTGTTCATGAACACTCCACTCCCCGCCCTCAGAAGGAACAGTCACGGAAATGTCGTGCTTAGCAAAGACACCCTTTACGAATGCAGCAATGTCGGCCTCACTGTCCGACCCCTGCATCTCCTCTCTGGCTCCGTAGAGCTCCATGTTGTCTGGAGTGGCATACACTGCTTTCCCCTGCGGGAGAAGCCAGTTTCTGCCGTAACCATGCTCCACACGCACCACGTGACCCCTCCTGCCCAACTTATCGACGTCTTCTGTAAGAACGAGCGCCAGTTTAGCCTTCCTGTTGGGTCTCTGCTTCCATGGTTTTGATTCCCTGCGTGTTCCGTACCCCCTGGCGTTCTCCACAAGCGCAGGGCGAGAGGAAACGCGCAACAAAGAGAGAAGCCTCTGCATATGTGAGTTGTGGGTCAAAGGTCACAACTTTGTAGTAAAATGGGCGTGGTTTGTGTACATGTGATTTTGTTTCTGTGTCACGTGACAACCCGGCAGGTTTGAATGAAGATGGCGGCCAAAACACGGCTGACGGCCTTTCGTCGCGCCCTAGCTCCCTCCCAAAAGTTAGCGAAGAGATTTTATTCCCTTTCGTAGTCTAAGACATAGCTTCATACGTAGGAGTTGAGAAACAAACGGAGAAAAGGCTTTTGAGTGCGTTCCAACGGAAACTAGTTGACAAGTTCACTCGGCAAGTTGTAATACTTGACTTCTCCGAGTCTTCGGGGCCTCATAAAGGAATTCAAGGGACAGTGATGCAGTGGAATCGAGTTGTGTGGACCTCACAGAGTTAGTGTGAACAGTAAACGGTACAGTAGGGCCTCGTGGGCCGCTTCTCGTCCGTCTTTCGTCGAGTTATCGCCGCCAGTCTTCCGTCGCCGCGATCGCGATGACGTCATCATCGCGACCCGGGATTTCGGCTCAGCAGCACAAGCCAGCCGAGGTAAGAAGTGTGTGCGTGTGTGTGTGTAAGTCGAGCGTGGAGTAAACCTGGCGGGGTTTAGCAGGCACTGGCGGCAGGCGAGGGCTCCTCCCAGCGTCTAGCGCTCCTCGTAGGGCCGCTCTGCGAGAGAAAAGAGGAGAAGAGGCGGCGGAAACCATGGCTCACCCGCGGCTGCTTCTTGGCTCCGCTCCTTTTGTGGAAGAAGAACGGCAGGAGAAGGTACGCCTAGCAATGCGGGCGGCGTTCCTTAGGTCCCCGCGGTGGCCTGAAGCGTTGCATTGTGCCTTTGTTGGTGTGGTTTGGAGGGTGTGAGGGAGGGCGGTAGTGAGTCTGGAGGAGTGGCGCAGAAAGCTGCTAATAGCTGCAGTAGGAAAGACTGTCCTGCTGGAGTGGAAAGGTGTTGAGCTAGATGGCCCTTGATACAGCTGGGTTGGAGCTTTTTCTGATCTGTGCACATGTTTTCCCTGCAGCTGTTTCGGTCGGACCTTATCAGTGCTATGAAATTGCCAGACTCGCTGCAAATGGACAGCAGTTCGTACTTCACTGTCAAGGAGGCATGGAGGAGAGAGTGGGAGGTCGGGGTCCAGGTAAGAGCTCCCTCGCCCTCTCACTTTTTCTCTCTTTTCGTTCTGTCTTCTCCTCTGCTTCCTACTCTCGCTCCCCTCTCTTTCCGTCACGTCTCATCTCTCTGTGAATGCTTCTGGTAAAAGCAGTGAGTTTGACAGATGTGTGTGCCTAGACACAACTCACCTTTTTGGCTGTGCTGAGTAAATGTGGGTTGGGAGCATGTGAGTACATGAGTACATGTGGACACATTGCCCCTCTCTCTGGGTGGTTGTTCTATGCTCATCCCTCCTTTCCCTGAATCCTACAGCTCTGCCTCATACTTAATGTAACTGTAAGTTAATCTCTGTGTGGTACATACAAAACATGGCCTCACTCTGCGATTGGTTGTAATGTAACTTTCACCCATCATTGTGTACCCGCTCAATACTACAGTTTGGCAGCCATTTCGATTGAGACTGTGTACCAACTGTCCCATGTCTTGTCAAAATGCAGTTACTCTTTTTATAGGCTTGGTTTTGGCTAGAGTTGAATGTAAGTACTCTTACTGGCAGCGTGGATCGTGTGGGGCCCAGCGGGCACCTTTTGTCCTTATCAGGACACCTTACCGATCATGATGCCTTACTGATCAGGACGGCTTACCAATTAGGACATGTTATCAATTAGCTTGCTGATCGGGACACCTTACTGATTAGGACAGCTTACAGATCAGGACACTCAACTCAGCACTCTATTCTGCTTCCCCATCTGTCATCTTGTTGTTGATCGGGTAACTTTACCAGATCAGGACACCTTAGTTGGGACAAACTGTAAAGCATCGGCCCTCTGTCCTGATAGATGTTGCCTCCCCATCTGCCATTGTGGTGGTTGTTTTGTTGCCCATAGTTTTGCTTGGTTGGTTGGTGTTTGGGTGTTTTTGGTTCATATTGGCATTGTGTGGCCCTTTGTGGTTTTAGCTATAGACAATTGTCACTCTGCTTGTGTGAAGCTACGCACACTCTTGGTGGTGTAAGAACAGAAAAGGCGTGGCATAAATGTGTGAGTGAAGGAAGGGGTATAGACAGACGTATGTATTGTATACCAGAGTGTATTGTGATAACTGTGAGAGAACATGTCAGTAATGAAATAGCAGTGCATGCGTACTATTGGACTGGATACAGCAATTCATGGCCAGTGAGGCTGAAATATGTATAGACACACCCAAACATACCACAAAATCTTATGAAAATTTCTTTCCTTCCTCCCTCTCTCCCCTCTCCCTCCTCCCCCCTTCTGTCTTTCCCGTCTCCCTTTTCTTCTTCATCCTCCAGGTGTGTGTGAGTCCCGAGCAGATGCCCAAGCCAGCTGCTAGGTATGTGTGTTTGCCCTATGGAATCCCGCCAATATCCGCTGGCAATCACAGGTCCTCTGCGGATACATAACCCCCAGAGCACACTGCACACAGATGCTGTCTTACTAATGTATAACCGTGCTTCTTCCCCTCCTCAGGCTCATTCACAATTCACCAGAGATTTCAAAGGACTTTAGAATGTTAGTCTCTCTCTCTCTCTCTCCCTCTCTCCCTCGTTTTCCATTTCTCCCATTTGCTTGACTATAGTGGAACCCCTCTCTAAAGACACCCCTGAAATGAGTACACCTTTTCTCTCCCCATTTTCAATATAATAACCCCTGGTATAAAGACATCTCGCTATTATGGACAAACTTTCTTTTGTCCTATTGGGATTAGAGGGGTTCTGCACTGTTTGTACATCATCTCTCTTTGTCTCTCACTCACTGTCCTCCCCTCGTCTCCTCTCCCCCGCCACCATCAGGCCACCCTCACTGTACACAGAGGAAACCACAGAGTCCCGGTATGTGGAGTACGATCTTGACGACATGGACGTCAATTGGTTGGAGCAGGTCAACCTACAGCGGAAATTCAGAGGTTTGGCTACGTAATAACTCTATGAGGCAACAGAAAGCCAACCACATTTCTTCCCATTTTCACCTATCTCACTTCCCTATCCCTCCTACTACACACACACACAATTGATAACCCACAGAAATCATTCCCTTTTCTCTCACTCCCCTCTTACTCTTGTCCCCCTGCTCCCCACTTTTCCATTGTTCCTGCTCTCTCTTCTCTCCTCCTGCTAAGTACACATATACAATAGAAATCCCACGAAAATGACCCTATTTTATCATTCCCCTCTCCCCCCTCTCTCAGCTCTGGCTGGACCTGATGGATTGTCAGAAGACACGTTCAGAGAAGCCATCATAGCCCTAGAGACCAAGGTAACAAACACGTCTGATCCTCCTCTCTCTCCCCCTTTCGTTTGGACACAAACTATGTATAATTATTGTGAGATTATTGGAGGGGCGTCCCTCATTGTTTGTGTACATGTCGAGAGCTCTTTGTGCTCTGTGGTGTCTGTAGTGTCAGCAGAACATGGCGTGTGCGGTGGTCACGGACGAGACCCTGGGCATTGAGTACGACGAGGAGACCGTGTGTGACGTCTGTAGAGATGTACGTTTTTAGCCAAAACTACACTCCTCTCCTCTCTTCTCGTCTTTTTGTTTCCCCAGCCATTTTTACTTCTCTTTCACGCTCCTTTGCCTTCCCCTTCTCTTTCCTTTTCTGCCAACTATCCCTACTGTTTCGGTGGAACCCTCTAATCCAGGCACCAATGGGACAGAAGAAAGTGATCAATGAGGTGTCCTTATTGGAGAGGTGTCCCCATTTGAATGGTGTCCTTAGAGAGTGGTTCAACTGTAGTCTAATTCTGTTAATTTTACCACCATCTCTCGCTCCTCTCTCTCTTCACCTCTCCACCGATGCAGAGGGAAAGCGAGGACACAAACGACATGATATTCTGCGACGTGTGCAACCTGTGCGTCCACCAGGCCTGCTACGGCCTCCCCACCATCCCCAGAGGTCGCTGGCTCTGCAAAACCTGCTCCACCGGAGAACGAGACACCCCCTGCATGCTCTGTCTCAACAGCGGTGGGGCCCTCAAGAGAGTCAGGTGACTATCACGTGATTGTCACGTGACTTCCTGTTTTGATTGCGTATTTAATCCAGACAATGCTTGTTTTTACTCTTCCTTGTCTATGCAAACATTCCGTGTGGAAAGCCACCTGTCTCTCTCTCAAAGGACCTTTAGAATGTTAGTCTCTCTCTTTAATGTCTCTCTCTCTCTCCTCTCTCTCTCTTCCTTTCACCCCCTCCCTGATCCTCTAGACCTGGGAACACAAACTGGGCCCACCTGAGCTGTGCGCTCTGGATACCAGAGGTCAAAATTGGCAATGCCGAGAAGATGGAGCCAATCACGAACACAGAAGATATACCAGTGAGCTGTCCACACTACTACACATGCTCTCCATACATTGGAATTCCATTAGACATACAGCCCACACAGCTATACAGCGCACTCCCGGCCCATTCTCCTTTTCTTTAGCTCTTTGACAATCCACTACTCTATACCTATGCTAGAATGCCTAATGCTCCCTCTGAAGTAAGAACACCCCTCTAAAAGACACTTTAAAACTCTTGCATGCATTTTAACCGCTGAAATAAGGGCACTCACTATGTAGCACTTTGTCCCATTATAAAGGGGTTCCCACCGTGCCCTGTCTTGTCTAATGCTCTCCACAGGCCAGCAGGTGGAATCTGGTGTGTTGTGTGTGCCGGAGAAAAGGTGGAGCTTGTGTCCAGTGCTCAGTAAGTCGTCTGTCTAGTATCTACATCTAGTGTCAGTTGACCATGTAATGGTATCTGTCTACCAAAGTAAAGGGTCTGGCTCTTTTAAAATGTTTCCTTCATTGGTGCGCGCGCGTGTGTGTGTGTGTGCGTGCGTGTGTGCACACATGTCTAAAAGTGATCCTCTCCGTTGTAAACGCAGCACCCCCACTGTGTCACTGCCTACCACATCACCTGTGCCTTCTCCTCTGGCCTCGAGACACACACTCGTCTCGACGTGAGAAATAATGGAGTCATACATGAGGTCAGCCCCTACCCCTAATACCTCTCCCTGCTCTTTCCTTTTCTCTTTACTTTTCTCTATTCCATTCTTCTGTCCCTCAATGGTACATGTGCATAACTTGCATCTATTAAATAAACTTACACGGGGGACTAGTCTGCCGTGTGTATAGCTGAAAAGGGTTGTATTGATTCCAACTGCAACTAAATAACCAATCAAACTATCAAACATGCTTGCGTCGGCAGTATTTTTCATCATTCGACTATAATTATGTTTTCTCTCCGTCTGTTTTCCACCAGTCGTACTGCCCCAAGCACTCGCCCGCTGCACCACTCCCCCACCACCAAACCCCCCAGCCACTCACCCCAGAAGAAAGACATGAGCCACTATTCCCAGCTCCAGCAAGTCCGCGAGCAGTTCCACACGTACACTTCTCCCGATACTCTGGCACACTCTCTCTCCCTCCCTCCAAAGATCTGCACTCTCCTCTACAACTACTGGAAACTCAAGAGAGCTGTAAGCCAACCCATCTCTTCTTCTTAACTTTGTTTCACATTGCAATATGTATGTCACTGGAGCCCACACGTGAAGTTGTCCCATTGTTATAATATACCCAAAAACCCGTTTTATCAGAGACGTCGGAAAATTTTACAAGCATGATTTGTGCATCTATGTCGCTAGACTGCAAGTGGTGTTTTTGTTCTCTCTTTATTGTATCAATTTTCTCTCGTCTCCTTGTTCTCTTTCTTACGCCTTTCAAGATTTCTTACCAAATCCACAATTTCTCTCGTCTCCCTCCTCTTTGCCTCAGTCGCTACACAATCGTCCCCTCCTCTCACATTTGCCCATCGAGACAATCAGTGCCGGACTGAAGGCAGAACTGGCTCTCGGCAGCCAGTACGGTCTCGAGGGCGACCCAAACTTTCTCAAAATCATCTACATCCGCCAGAACCTGGAGAAGGTCTCTCCCTCCCTCCTCCTCCTTCCTCTCCCTCCTCCTCCTCCTCCCCCTCCTCTCTTTCTCCACTCTCTTTCTCTCTCTGTACAAACATTCATACGGAAGACCACCTCTTCTTACTGTATCTCTCCTACCCTCTCCTTCCTCATTTACACACAATCCCAAGGCTCGTTGACTCAAGTAAACAGACATTGTTTAAATGCCATGTCATTGCTATTCCATCTCAATGGGATAGTCCTCCTAATTGGTTCAGTCACCTTAGGAATGCTTTGTAAGGCGTATACACATGTTGTGTAACAAATCCATCTTGCAACATACCAGCCAACTATTGAGCACCGCACAGTTTATTGACAATAGCTTTAGCACATGTTCTGAATAGAAACTATTTGCAAGTCATACATATTTCACTTTTTTTTGCATTTCTGAACATTTCGCTCCCTCTCTATCATTTCTCGTCAGGCCAGAAACCTGGTATACATGGTACAGAAGAGGGAGAGAGTGAAAAAGAGGATGTTGAACTGCCAGCAAGAAATCCTGGAGTTGGAGTCTAGTCTCCTTGTCTCCAGTCTCCTCTCTCATACCGAGGGAGAGTCCGGCGATGTGTGTGTGGAGGAGACACTAGGGGCAGCAGAGGAGGAGGAGATGGACACAACACAACAAACGCGACTGACCAGGTAATATATACATTTTGCATGGTTCTCACTTTAGCGTTACTTGCAGTCCTTCTGACTTTTGCACTGGTCATATATAATGTCATAGGACCTTCAGAATTTTGTAAAATTGTGCCTAGCACACATTGCACAACCAACCAGTTACCACAATTGCCAAGTACCGTAGTCCAGGCAACTCTCAGGGAGGATCGAACATCTCTCACAATTTTGTCATCCCTGAAAGTTTTCTTTGTAGAAAATAGTTTTTGTAGACAGAGAGTGGGACCAACAATATGTGAGTTTCTTGGAAGTGGCGAAGTTTTCTCCCAGCAAATTTTCCTGTTTTATGATCACTCTACGCCTCTCCTCAGGTCCATGAAACAAAGAGCGGTGATATGGCCAGTTGTGGACAACTTAATCGAACCCCTCCCACCTCCCCCGCCCTCCCTCCTCACTCATCATCACGAAACCCACCAAACTCCCCCATCTCTCCCCGAGAGCACTTTCAACCACACCCCCTCGTTATCGTCAGAGCATCTTCCCCGAGTGTCTCTATCCCTTCATCCCGTATCTACTGCCGAATCATCCTCTTCCTCCTCTTCTTCCTCCCTCACCCCTGTCTCTAATAACAGAGGTTCTCACTACTCAAGAGCTGCCGGAGACCACATGACATCACATCAGGATCATGTGACACCTCATTCTAGTCACATGACCCTGAGGAGACGAGAGGGGCAATTTGGTGTTCCCATGGTGTCCCACGCTGTCCCGTGTTCGCTAAATGTTTCTCAGTATTCTGAACAATTCATCAGGTCCAAAGTCTGTCGTCAGGTTGTTGTTGCCAACGGCAACTGCAGCCCTCCCTCCGGGGTCAAAAGGTTAACCCAGCTCCCCGCGACCGGTTCTGAACCGGTTTTGGAAACCAGTACGACTAGTCCACCTGCTAGGAACCTGCGGTTTCGTCCTTACACGTTGGGCAAGACTTGACATATGTCACCTCAGAGCTGCAGTCAATATCATCAATATTGATAGGAGTCGTTTTTCGTTTCATATTAGTACAATTAAATATTTGTCTTAACTCTTTATTATATCAATACCTGTTTGTTTGTTCCTTTTTCAGAATGATACACACCTTCTACTTTTCAAAACTGGCAGATATGCTTGGCTCGCGTTTATTGTAAATGAGGAATATACCCACCAATTATAGTAATGTTCATGTACATGTAAATGAGGTCTAATGTTCCATTGGAGTAGAGTCGTCAGTGCTGATACTACAGAGAAATTGTTCAGACGAATCAAGGGCGGCATTAATTGGAGTTAGTGTACTACTGGACTGCTGGTTGCTCATGGCGACAGGAATCTCTGCTCCAGTCTGGACAATACTTGTAAGGTTGCCACCGGCAGCACTGGTAGGATGGATAGTGACAGTGTGGGCACTGCTAACGAGCTCCAAAAGGGGTGCAGTCTGGACGATGTATTGTTCCGGCTCATCACTACCATCTGTTCCAGTCTGCGAGAGAATGTTTGAGATCTGGGGCTCCAACTGGTGGTGCAACTGCTGGAGTTGAGCTGTTGAAACAGTCCCTCCACCCCCTCCTCCCTGTGAGACCTGGCGAGTAAGAGTGTCAGCAGAAGTACTAGAAACAGTGAGTGGAACAGAGGATGAAGTTTGAACGCTTTGTCCGTGGGAAGCGACAGGTTGTGTTGGGACATGCTCTCCAGCCAGCAGCCCGCGGGTTGCCGAGTCGGCGGTGCTGTCGTCTAGGAGATCGTGAGACGATGAGGGAGAGGGGGAATTGGCGAGTGCCCCCGTCTCAACGAGCTCCGGTTCGATCACCATGGGAACGGAAGTCATACTTCTCCTGAGCTGCGAAGCGGAGGAGGAGGAGGACGAGGAAGGAGGGAGGGAGCTGAGAAGTGAGGAGGCTGGTCTCAGACTTTCTCTGCTGCTACTGGAGATAGAAGAAATGGCAGAGTGCAGCTCCGAGTCACTGAGCATGTCGTTTGCTGCGTTGATGGTCACCCGATGGATACTGTCAGTAGTTTCCATTACCTGAAACATGTGTATAGAAATAACACTTCTTAGTACACACTTTGAGAACAACATAAACACTCTCTGTGGTATGTTAAAGTGATCAGCTACTGCACGCACTCTAGTATATGTGCACTGCAGCATAATGCATTATTGTCCTGGCTGTCCAATCTCCAGTTCCTTTGCACGGGTGGTTATCTGCTGTGGTGTAGCTAAACAAGAGTTCTACTGTACCCAGGCAATGCAGTAGCTTCTTACGCGACTGAATACACACACGTGTTTCTGACCTGTTGTGGTTGATTGAGTACAGAGCTGACTAGGATCTCATGACTGGCCGTATGAGAAAGGGTGAGGGGTTCACTGGTAGGCAGGTGGATACTGGCACCCCCTGACTGAGGGGACAGAGAGGGAGGGAGAGATAAGGAGTAGGGAGGGAGATAGAGATAATTGGTTTGTCCTTCCTTCACACACTGCCGAAAAACATTTTCCTTGGTCAAATTTTAGAGTGATTGCAGATAGCTATTCAGTGTATACCCTATAATATGTATCTAGATGTGGTGTGGGTGTGTACATGTGTAACTAGGTGTGGCCTGGGAGTGTAGCTGGGTGTGGTCTGGGAATGTAACTGGGTGTGGTGTGGGTGTGTACCTGGGCGTGGTCCCCAGCGGAGCCGGCGGAGGTGGCCTCTTGCAGTTGTTGTACCTGGAGCTGGAGCTGGACCAACTGCTGCAGCTGCTGGAGTAGAGCCACGTTCTGAGGAAATACAATAGCTGGATGATGGAGGGCAGACAGAAATGGAAATACAATAGCTGGATGATGGAGGGCAGACAGAAATGGAAATACAATAGCTGGATGATGGAGGGCAGACAGAAATGGAAATACAATAGCTGGATGATGGAGGGCAGACAGAAATGCACTGTTCTACACATATATATTCGGAATTGGGATTGCAGAATGGACAGTGCATCAAAATAGCAGAAATCTTGCATAATTCAGACGACTAGGTAGGTGGGCTCATTTCACTTGCCAATCACACATTAACTTTGGCCTAAAGTTTTACTGATTAGCGATGCTTACATCTTGGAAAATTTTGACACTTGCTTCGTCCAGGTCTCCTACCAGAGTATCGACTAACTGTTGTTGTTGTTGTTGATGGGTGATTATTTGTTGTTGTGCTTGTTGTTGTTTTTGTTGTTGTGAAGACTGCAGTTGTTGTAGCTGAACTAGTGTCTGCGATGTCTGGTGGTGGTGTCGTTGTTGTTGTTTGTTGTTGCGGTTGAGGTTGTTGTGTTGTGGAATTTGTTGATGTTTGTTGTTGTTGTTGTTGTTGTGAAATATGTTGGAGGTAAAGCTGCAGGAGCTCTGGAGTCAATAACTGCAGTTGGTCACTCTCCCCTTGCTGTGAGAGAGTGGAGAAAGAGAGAGAGAGATGTGCAGGGGACAGCTCAATTACAGAATGAACGTTTAAACTTCAACATCTAGCATAATTATTATTTCATAGCTGTGTGCTGCTTTCATAGGGTGCTGCTTTCAAAGAAGAAGAAAACTCAGTTTTGCTAATATTCTACACTACATTTTTAACGAGAAGCATAATATCCATTTCCATACAACTATTGTTGTCAGGCAATCAGTAAAGTTGTCTCCAAATTCCAACCAATTCACCATATTGTACCTTGGGCTGAGTCTTGGACTTGAGCTGTATTTCCTCGCGAGGGACTATGTCAATGAGAAAATCAAACATGTCCTGCTTTGTGATGGCCAAAGCTATGTCACTTCTCTGCAGTTAGAAGAGAAGAAAGGGAGAGAGAAAAGTGGGAGGGTAGAGGGGGTGAATTGCCAATCACCCATTAACTTTGGCCTAAGGGCAGAAACATAAAGTGGTGGCAGAATGGATGAATATTGCCGGAGGGAGAAGATGGGTAGGTAGGCGGGGGAGGACTGCGCACCAGAAGAAAGAGAGAGAGGGGGGGAACAAGGGCAGAAAAGAAAGAGAGTGGCAGAAGGGATGAATATTCGATTGTGCTGAAGTGAACTGCTCATGTGAGAAAAGGTAGCGAAAAAGAGAGAATGAAAGAGTGGCTCACCTGCACAGTTCTTCTCTTTGACTCCTCAGTGTGTAGCCATGCTCTGAGAGTGAGCTCCGTCACAAATATCTCCACCGCTTTCGACAGCATGAGTGGAACCTCAGAACTGATCATCTGGCCGGCCAGGGAAGCAGTTGTCACAGAGGACATTATTGGACATGTATGGAATAGAGGGCAGGAGAACATAACTTACCTTCACTTCTTCGTCCATTCTCATAATCTTCTTGATTCGTGCCAGCGGGAATTCGGGATTTTTCCAATGACTCTGAAAGCAAAACAACATGACATCGAAAGCCCCATGAGTCACTGGTGCAGTGGAACCCCTCCCTTAGCACACCCCCGCACTGAAAATGAGGACACCTCTCTAACAAGGCCACCTTTTCTTCTCCTCGAACTCATGCACGTACTGTAACCCCTGGAGTACGGACACCTAACTAATACGGACTCTTTGTTCAGTCTCATTAGTGTCGAGATTGGAGATGTTGCACTAGTACCACTGTGGAACCAGTTACGTACATCGTCCACATTTCGTATGACCGTCATCTGGTCTTCCCACATTCTGTTCAGTTTCCCGACTATCTCGTTGTAAGAGGAGAGACAGCTGAGAGCGGCTGCCGCCTCCACGTTCACCGCCGAGAAACCACTCTGCGTAGACCGAAGAGAAAGCGGTCTAAATAATGCGCACCACGTAATTGTACCATCAGTTTTGTGTTTTTGTTTAAACGACAGCGTAGAGACAGAAGTAGTGATGGGTTTGAATGTGTTTTAGTACGTACACCCACCCTGTTGTTGACAGGCCCGACAGCTGAAGCGGGTATTTGCGTCTCTACCGCCTGTTGCTGAGCTCCCGCAGCAAGCTGCGACTGGTGCAAGCTGACGTGTTCCGACGTCGGGAGGACAAGGAGCCCCTCCCGAGCCACGGAGGAGGGAGCTGCTGTCGTAGAAACGTTCTCCTGCCCTTCCATCATTCACTCCCGCCAATAGGTTGAAGAAGAACGTGGGCGCTAAAAAATTTCGGCTTACCCGCTAGATTTTTTACGGTCCAGCCCCACCCATTAATCGCCAAATCCTACAGACACGACAAGCGAAGGAAGGCAAACGCACTACAGAGGACTATAGACCATCGTATGCTTGCAAGGAAAAAACAGCAGAAAACATGCCTGCAATAATATATACACAAAGACAGTATAAGCATAATGATGACGTATGACATGGGGAGAGATGTGCATGTATACATGAGACTGAGTCTGTCAGTACATGTTTGTCTTTTTCATGATTCTGAGGAACTCTGCTTCACTCACTTCACTGTCTCCATCTTTATCTGCCTCGTCTATCATCTCCTGCACACCAATTATAACACACACAACATACATTCTGAATAAAGGTCACCTCTCTATAAATGACTATTATTATACCCATTGTAATACCTCAAAATGAGGGACATCTCCGAATAAGGAGGTTCACTGCATTTCCTTACCATTATTCAAGGAGAAAGAATCTTCACAAAAGTGCCCCCAAATACAACTGACCATACGGTAGAACAGAAAGGTTCGGCCAACCTGAAGTTCCTCGTCTGTAAGATTTTCTCCTAATTCTTTCGCCACTCTCTTCAGATTGTTGAAAGATATCTTCCCCTACAAATGAGTACATATTTGAGAAATACATGTTTGATTTCACCCGACCAAACGTTTGTCTACTCCTCACTGTTTCATCGTCGTCAAACAGACGAAAGGCTTTTAGGATCTCTTCCTTTGAATCCTTCTCTCCCTAATGCAATTACGTAACCAAACATCACACCAGTAGTGAGCAGAGCTAGCCTACATAACTGTTCCTTTGGTAAAACTCTAGCATCAAGTACAGCCCTTAACTTTAAGACTGTTACGCCGTTTCTTTTTTGCTAAGGGATGCTCACATATCTATTATACAGCCAAAGCCAGAATATTGTGTCCACTTTGTTCGCCCAAATATGTTACATGTTACATGTGTACAGCAGTGACGATTATAAAATTGGCTCACCATCTTTGCTGTCATCATGTGGAGAAATTCATTGAAGTCTATTGTCCCTGTGGTAAATACGATGATCCCAACTTTTTGGCATGGTTGAAAATCCTCACCTGATCCGTCTTTATCAATGTCAGCGATCATTCTCCTGATTTCCTCCTTCTTTGGTTCAAACCCAAGTGCTCTCATTGCCACCTAATTTACCCAGGGTCATTACAATTAGTACATCTAGCAAATTACCTTTAGTTCCTTGGCGTCAATTGCCCCTGAGCCATCTGCATCAAAGAGATCAAAGGCCTCTCTGATCTCCTGCTTCTGCTCCTCCGTCAGCTCTGCCTTGGGAGCTGCAGACACGCAGTCACAGCAAGGAAAGTGAAAAGTACAGTTGTCTTGCTGTACCTGCTCTTTTCTTGGCCATTCCTGGTGGTTTTCTGTAGGCCTGTAGCAACGACGAATCTAACGGCTAAGCGACTAAACTACCTTACTCACCATTTCTGAGTAACAGAGGTCGGTGGGCTGGCTGTCAGCTGGTTTACGGGAGGCGGACCAAACAGGTAGCTACGTGCGCATTAAATAGAACGGTACCGCCCCTCAAATTGTGCGCGTGCGCGCAGGGCGCTATGTCATATGACACGCGGATCGGTCAGCAAAAAGGGGAAGTGTGTTCGCGTAGCGATCATTTTCGCTTGTATTTCCGTGAGCTCTGACCTCCCGTCGAACTCTATCTCTCCTCCAGCACCTCGGTGAAGATGTCCAGTGATTCGTACGACCCCTCCGCCCCGCCGTACGCCGGTTTCTTCGGCGTGATGGGGGCGTCCGCCGCCATCATCTTCAGCTGTGAGTTGAGCGGGCAACGTTGCCCCACCACACGGGGGGTACTCGCATCAGGAATCCTTATCCTCGTTTTTCTCAGCCAAACCCAAGGGCGGTTGTGAGTGAAATGATCTTCTGGTCTCTTCCAATAAATTTCTTGCATCACGTTGTGTACAGTGTCACATGACTTCCTCCCGCCCCTGGTTGTAAAATCCCTAACCTAATTTCTCTCCTCTCTCTCTCTCTCTCTCTCTCTCTCTCTCTCTCTCTCTCCTCTCTCCCTCTCTCCTCTCTCCCTCTCTACCCCTGCAGCTCTGGGAGCCGCCTATGGAACGGCAAAGAGTGGAGTTGGTATTGCCGCCATGAGTGTCATGAGACCTGACCTTATCATGAAGTCGGTCATCCCTGTCGTCATGGCGGGTATCATCGCCATCTACGGCCTCGTCGTATCTGTCCTTATTGCCAACAAACGTGAGTCACAATTTATTCAAAAAAGATGTGTCATCTTGTACAATTTTTGTGATTTTCATTCCGGCCCATTGTATTTCCTGCATGACTACCTGCTTTTTTGATGACTGCATCATTGCCAACTGTAAAAAAAGTTTTCCAGGGAAGATCCCATGCAGAAAACTATGGTGAAAGGAGTTGTAGAGTCACCATAGGAATGTGGAACTTTTTAGTGCATTAGACCAGGGCCCCTGTGACACTGTGGAAGAGCTGTAGTCACCTTTGTAGAGGCAGTCAGTCATTGTATGGGGCGGTGAATGAGGACAGTGTTGTCACCGTGTTGGTGTATTAGTAGCACACAAGACCTCACAATTGGTGGGTTTATTGATCGGTCTGTTCCCTGTCTTTGTCTCCCTACAGTCAGTCCTGATGTTACCCTCTTCACGTGAGTCATTAATAGACTTATTGTATATACCTCTCATGCCTTCTCTCTCTCTCTCTCTTTGCTTATGCTTGGCTCATGTGTGTGCTCACTCTTTCGTCACTAATCACGGTTGGTTCCCCGCCCCCCTTCTCTCTCTCTCTCTCTTTCTCGTCCTTGCTCAATTACACAACAAACAGGTCATTTCTTCAGCTAGGAGCTGGACTGTCTGTAGGATTCAGCGGCCTTGCTGCAGGATTTGCCATCGGGATAGTCGGCGACGCAGGTGTTCGAGGAACAGCGCAGCAACCGAGGCTCTTTGTGGGAATGATCCTCATCCTCATCTTTGCCGAAGTTTTGGGTCTCTACGGACTGATCGTGGCTCTGGTGTTATCCACTAAGAGCTAGACATTGTGTGTGCGTGTGCCCCATCAAGCTTACCACCATCCGCACACACTCTGCGGTGTGTTGGTGTGTGGTTTAGCTGTATGCTGTTGTTAGTAAATCTATGCTATGAGATACACACAGACATTTTCATAGTTGGACAAGTTTAGGGTGTCGTGTATTATATATACTATTGTTATCTGTATGTGTTGAATGCCACAAGTTGTTTGATACTAGAATGATGTTGTGTGATGATTGTGTCAAATGTTCGAATAGCGGTCGATGACGTTTTGAGCTAGTTGGACCCCGAGGCTCTGCATATAGTAGTGCAGTGTCAGCTGCAGCTTTTCAGACTCTGAGAGATCACCATGATTACCCTGGAGGTAAAAAGGCAAATAACGATGGATTGCTTGCATAACAGCTGGCCTACTTTTAGTGGATGCCCCTACCCGATTGCTTCATCACCCCACCCACCAATCTGGCCAGTCTCTGTGAGAATGCCTGGTAGAGGGTCACTGCCACAGACACTGAAAGATTGACACTCTCAACAAAACCAATCATTGGTATAGAGAATTTCACGTCTGAGGCTTCCAGTAAGGCTTCCGAGACTCCAATGTGCTCGTTGCCAAATGCAATCACCAGCCTCTTTGAGAAATCAACATCTTGCAGTGTCTTGTTGGAATTGGGAGTTGTGCTGGCAATCGTGAATCCCTCCCTTTGTAGTTGACGTATGCACGTTTCTACTTCGCTCCAGTCTCTCCTGACTATCCAGTTCCTTGCTCCGGCATCTGTTCGCATCTCACTCGCTCCACTACTACTGGTCGCTTTCCCCTCTTTCCCGTAGTTGATGCAGTGGAGAGTGTGGGTTCCGAATGCGTCCATGCTCCTCAGGACGGCATTGCGGTTCCCCTCGTCCCAGGCGTTCTCCAGCAGAACAGCAAGGGAGCCAGTCCTGCTGTTTACCACGTCTGCTATTCTCTGTCTCCTAGCCTCTGAAAGAAGTGGAGCCAGTGCTCTCACGCTCCTTTCCAACGCTGTTCTGCTCATCGCTTGCTGCTCTGTCTCTATGAAGTGTGTGCACATGTGTGCGCGAGCTACGCCCACCTGCGTTTCTAATTTAACGTTTACGAATACGTCATTACAATATTTAATTTTCCGTTTCTATGGTGATTGGTGCCGAATACAAACACACACACGACAACACGTGTGTGTGCTTCAACAGACCCACTGTATAATATACTGATGCAGAAAGCCCAAAGCTGGTTGAAACATGGCCAGTACCCTCCCTGCTTCCTCCATGAAGTCGTCAGAAGACAGTCCGACGCCGCCAGCTAAGCGATTCGCTCCAGGCAGCGGTGGTTCCAGCATAAGCAGCACTCCAGCCCCTGATGAAAAGCGACCGCTCACTGGGAAAAGGTGCGTCGACTCGGACGGCGTTTATAGCGTCGAGCGATTCCGCCGCTACGATCTTGCACTGCGGCTCTTCTCGACCATCAGTAAAGGAAGATTTGCCGGCGATGTAAGTTTTCCGGATTCAAATTGCCGGAGGAAAGTGTACCGACTCGTCTTCGACCTCCTTTACCGTAAGATTTTCCCACAATTAACTATGTATATACCACAGAGGTGCGTGTTTGTTCCGCTTGCATTAGACCGAGGGGTGATCGAAGAGATGCTTATTGAGAGTGGATTCTACTCTAGAAACTGCGAGGTAAGCGCAACTATCATCTCCATAGCTAATGTCTATAGCTTGCTCAACCATTTTCAAAGTTTCATCTTGTAAACAATTTAGTAAAGCCATAGCAACAGCAGGTATAAACAAGGTTGAAAGACGCAATAACCATGATCTCATTCACTATAGCTGCACGGTCAGCAGACTCTGGTTCAACTAATGACATACGACTATCAACAGTGGAAGTTCTCCCTAAAGCTACCGAGGGAAGACCTGGAGAACGTACCAACTGTGATGCTGACGGTGGCAAAGGCCCTGTGCAAGCACCGTGTGAGGCTGAACGCTGCACTCGCTCGCATGAGAGTCAAGTCAAATGCCCAGACAACTTCCCATCTCATGACCGAGGCGTCTTTTGCGAAATATCAAGCAGTTGTCACCCAGCCGTTCCACGTCAGGATAAACGCTAGCAAAGTCCACAATCTCCAAAGAGGAGTAATTTCTCCACTCTGCGAAGATGGGTACACTCTCTGTGCTGGCAGAGAAGAGCTAAAAAAGGGAGAGAAAAGGTTTTGGCAGCAAGAGAGGACGCTGCTTGCTTTCTCGCCTGATGCAAGAGAGGCATTTCTTCACCATCCACTACTGAGTGAAGGCCTACTGGTTCCACAGGTATGGAAAGTTTGGTGATCGATATTTATGCCTTATATTCCTACCATATACTGTTCAGGACAGTGCCAGCTACTATTTGGTGGAGGCAATCCGAGATCTGATTGCACAATGCACTGGAGATGTTATTTTGACCCACTGCAATTCAGGTCAGTCAAAAAATCTTTCATCAACGTACTGTTTACCAGCCAATTAACCACCTATGATTGTCAATACATCATCATCATCAGGTGCAGAGGTGGCACACATTGCTTCACTATTGAGCAGAGGTTCTAGGGTGGTTGTTTACGGAGTGCTGCCTGTGCAGATGGATTCGTTGAAGAGGAGCCTTCATGCACAGGAAATAGACAGTATCCTTTCCTTCTTACACACATGTGCACACACACAACCTGGTCGCCGTTGCTCCTTAGCCAGCCTTACCAGATGTGGATTTTGTTCATGCTCCGTTCACTACTGCCGATAGTGCGGATCTGTCAAACGCCTCTGTCATAATTTGCCTCCCACCATCCTCCCTGTCCACCGTCACACAACCACTCGACTTCATACTTCAGGAAGGAGGTCTCTACCATAGCTATACTCACTACTAACTAACATTTCCTTGCTTTCTTCTCCAAATTTGCTGCTATCTTTCCACAGATCATTTTGCCTCACTGCTGCTCTCAGAAAAGAGGCAGCAGCTCAGAAATTCTCTGCCCAGGGAGCAGAACAGCACTTTAGCTCCCGCCCTCACCAGTGAGTCTGCGCAAATATTCTGCCCGCCTTATTGTGTGTGACGTTTGATGTGGCAAACGTCGTGGCAATCACTTCGGCTGGCCGGGGAGTATAAAAGGCGAAGCATTTAGGACCTCGACATCGCTTCTCGGCCCTCGTGGCTAAGATCAAGTCGAAATAAAGGGTTAGCGTGGCTTGCCTCGCGCCTTCCACGGGTCGCCTTGGCTTTGCACTACAGCCTTGTGCGGCCCATCCTCTAATGGGGACGAAAAACAGATCAGACATACTAGCGCACTCACACACGGCCAGAGCCCCAGCTCGTCTACGTCGGCCGTCACGCCCTCTCGGTGCGTGCGTGCAACGTGTATAAACCCTGCAGGAGAAGGGCGTGGTGATCCATTATAAAAAGCAGAGCAACCTGGCCCAAGACTTACTAGCTAACGGTCTATAACGATCAAGACGAGCCATGGGAAGAAGTCGGGCATTGAAGAAGCTCGCTGCCGCGGAGCAGCAGCGCGAAGGAGGCGGGTTCTTGGTGCGGCGACCTATCGGCGGACGTGGAGGCCGCTGCGATCCTTTCTTGATGCTGGACCACTTGGGTCCCGTGGAGTACGGCCCAGGGGAGGCAGTGGGGGCTCCGGATCATCCTCACCGCGGCTTCGAGACGGTCATGTACATCATATCGGGCTCAGTCCAGCACAAGGACAGCGCTGGGAACAGCGGGGAGCTGCGGGAGGGCTGGGTGCAGTGGATGACGGCCGGCTCGGGCGTCGTCCACTCGGAGATGCCCGGAGACGATATGATGAAAAACGGCGGGAGGTCGGAGGGTTTCCAGCTATGGGTCAACCTCCCTGCCAAAGACAAGATGGTGCCGCCTCGCTACCAGGACACTCCTGCCGACAAGATCCCCATTGTGACTGCACAGGAGGGAAACGTATGGGTGAAGGTCATAGCAGGAGAATCGCTGGGAACACAAGCAGTCATTGAGACTCGGTCCCCTATGATGTACCTCGACGTTCGCCTCAAACCGGGCACCGTCTTCGAGCAGACGGTCCCTCGAGACTTCGATGGGGTCGCCTACATCTGGTTCGGATCAGGCTATCTCGGAGATGCAAGAGAGCCAGCGAGATTCGGCCAGGTTGGAATCCTGGGGGAGGGCGAGGTGTTCCGAATGGAGGCCTCCGCTGAGGAAGAGCTCCGAGTGCTCCTGATTGCAGGGAAACCCCTCAAAGAGCCAATTGCTGCACATGGTCCCTTTGTGATGAACACTGTGGAAGAGATTCAGCAGGCGTTTGCTGACTACCAGTCGGGCAAGCTGGGGGAAATCCAGGGTGCCGATGAACGATACAGAGCCACAGAGGCTGCACGAGCCAAAATGACAAAAGCCGGAAAATAATCTTTAAATACGCGAAGTTTCATCTGTGTTGTGTATAAATCAGTGTTTGTGCTGTATAAAAAATTTATTTTATGGTGTACGTGTGAATTTCTTGTATGTTGAATGAACGAACATTTTATTTCCTTCCTTCATAAACAGAGTCCCAGTGCCAGCACGTGTTGTATGCGGTTCGATCGCATGACAAGCAGGAGACGTCCAACGTAGTGACCGCATGTCTGGATCAACAAAAGGCGAACAAAGAGAGCGAGAGCAGAGAATACATCCAATCACCTAACACTAGAACAACTCATGATGGAGGATATCACATCACTGTCCTGGAGAGAAAGGTATGGCATGCGGATCGTCTTCATGCATGTAATTAAGTCGTGCAAGCACTTGTAAAGCTACAGTGAAGCCACTGGAAATAAGACACTTCTATATAGGTTTTGCCCCATTATTCACATTTTCCACAAGGTGTCCCTTATTCAACTCTATACCCAACACTTATATAGACATTGTTCTTTGATCTCCTTCCCAACGCAGCCTGAAGATCCCAAGCCCACAGCTGGTGAGGTGATAGCAAAGGCGGTTGCATCGGGCTGTCCTCAGCAGGGAAGGACTGGGTGTCGGTGCCCCGCCCGACTCCGCCCGCACAAAGAAGAAGAGGAAAAAGTTGCTGCGTGTCTTCTCGCGGCATGTTGGGATCCCCATGACAATCGCTGCTCAGAACAAAGTTACTCCCAAGAAGATCGTGACTCAAGATGCAAACAGTCCGAGGCCTTTTCGTTGCTGAAAACTGAACATTTTGTTGCTTTTTTCCATATTAATTCAAGTGTTTTTAGCACTGCAAACTCAAACTCTAGTTTCATTCTTGCATTGAGTTTATGTCATCTTTTTCTAATAAAAATTTTGCAAGACACATTATACAATAATTTATAACGCACCACATTGTTCGGCACAGTATATACACTGGTCCTATTAGTACAACTCAAACATATTCACTGCGCCACTTTTCTCTAAGACAAGTTGCCATCTCTGTCCGCATGAGCTGGCTGTTCAGAGCCGGCCTGTCCTCCGTAGGAGTGCTCCATATAGATCTGCTCCACTGGCGATTTAACACCTGTCCCCGAAACTCCTCCCACTATGACTTGTGCCCCCGCCACGGGGACAGTGGGCGGAGAGATGGTGAGAGAACGAGGGGGCGGAGTCTGGTGATGGTGGACAAGCTGCTGGTGAGTGTGAAGAGGTGTTGTTTTGGGGGTGTGTTGATGACTAAAATGGCCGCCAGAGAGGGGCGATGTGAGTATAAACGTGGAAGCACAGGACGAGAAGGGGATGGTCGTTGCAGCAAACTGAGACTCTGCAGTCACAGCTCTGACTGTAGATTCGTTCTGTTGTGCTAGGAGCTGCGGCGATACACTCGTGACAACTGCATACGTTGGCTGCTGCTGGGGTAGAAGAAACGCAGTGATGGGGGACACCTCTGGTGTAGCAATGGGGGAGGACGCGGAGATTAGCAGTTTGTTACCGGCTGTTTGCCTGGCGCCACTGGAGCCAGTCGTTGTGGAGAGAGGAGGGAGGAAGGCGGGGGAAGAAGAGGTTTGGAGGGAGGGAGACACGTGGTGAACTATGGCCGACAGGGGCAGGTGGGACTGGGGGGAGGAGGAGGAAGGGCGAGAATTTGCAAGTGGGGAAGTGGACCGGACCTGGCTCCTTTGGATGACGGTGGAATGCTCTGGCCTCCTAACAGTGGGTGTGGCTTGTGGGTGTGGCTTAGTTTGGCTTCCACTCACCCTATCTCCCTTCGGAGCCCTATCTCCCTTCGGAGGAGAGGTTTTCTTGAGTCCCTGCAGCTTACTACTAGACAATGGCACAGGGAAAGGGTTCAGAGTTGGTGCCAGCTGATTTGACTTGGTCGTGTGGGCTGACATGGGAGCCATTGAAAAAGCACTGGTAATCTTGGGGAGTTGGATAGTCGGTCCAGTACACGCCACGACAGACACCTTCTTTACGCTTGTAACCACGCCAGCGTTTCTTGCCTGTGAAACGGACAGAGACGAAGAAGACAGTTTCTGTTGATTCAAGGATGCAACCGGCTCCTGAGAAGTTGCGACTAGGGAATGCAGCACGGGTGGGGATGGCTGTTTCAGTGCAGACGTCGACGAAGCTGCGTTTAGCTTCCCCCGTGACGTTACCTTTGGTTTCAGCTGCGACACAATGGTCTTCATCTGAATCTGCGACGTCGTAATTTTGCTGCCGGGGTTATTGAGTTTGCTACTACTGACAGTGCCACTAGCTCTCGATGACGAGACACTCTTACTACTGCTGGTAGTCAGGGAGGAATGGGGAAGTTGTGGAGGAGGAGGTTGAGAGGTTTTGGGTGAACCTTGCAGAGTGCTGGCAGTAGCGGCGGCAGATGTTGGTGATGAGGTTGTGCTGCTGAGCTCTGAAAACTTGAGGAGTTGCGATGACTGAAACTGCGACAGAAGAGCCTGGACGTCGGTGTGTAACGCAATCTTCCCTGCGGACCTATCCGATTTCTTGGCGGGGGGAGATACGGTGGAAGACAAGGCCTTACCAGGGGGGCTGGACGTTGCTTTAGAAGTTTTCACGAGTGATTGTGAACTGGCGACAGTCGAGAGGAGCTGCGCCATGCGTGGAGTTATCTGAACACCCATCGCACCACTAGTCATTTCACTACCGCCTGCCCCACTGCCCCCAGAGCCAAAGACCGAGGTGGGAGTCGTTCTGACGATGGTGATGGGGGACCCCAAGCTTGTGTTACCACTCCTGACAGACCACTGAATGCTCTCCGGGCTCTCCCTCGACTTGGGTGAGTTTGAGCGACTGGTTGCTGGAGACAGCTGGGAGAGGCGAGGCGAGTCTTCTCTCGATTCCGCGAGTTTTTTCGCGGCAGTTTGAGACGAAGGTGTGCCGGGTTTCTTCGGTTCCGTCGTCTTCTCCTTGTCTGGCTTTTTTGTTCCAGTCACACCAGCTACAGGACGAAGAATAATAAACTGTGGATTCCCTCTCTAAGGACATCCACAAAATGAGGACACATCAGTTCGTGCCACTAAAATGTTGATTAGAGGGGTTCCACTGTATAAGGAAACATGCTTTGTACAAGAGCTCACATTTCTTCGACCTGAAGGTGGTGGTAACAGTGTGTGTGGTGTGGGAGAAAGAGGGAATAATCATGTGTGAGACAACGAATATATAGTAGGGTACGCTCACTGTGGATTTGTGAAGTGTCTGTGGACCAACTCTGTCGTCTTGTAGAGAATACTGCACACAACATAGGAGACTTACTGTATAGTTCACTATATGTACACATCAGTGATAACATTTACCTCTTCTGCATCCATCCCTTTGGCCAGATTGGCTTGACCTTTGTATCCAGAAACTCCTATATTATAATAGAGAAGCACAAACAGTACAATCCACACACGTGGGCAGGCTGATTGCTGGAGACACGCAACATCCCCACCAAAAGAAAAGATATACAATGGACGCACCATAAGAACTTCTTCTCCATTGACTCTGCCTCTCATCAACTCTTCACTCTCAACTTTGACCTTCACCACCTCACACAATAGGTGCCTGGATTATAGATACGTATGTATGTATGATCAAATCTGACAGATGCCGAAGTTGATTTAAATTTGCATCTCATGAAGAATTGTATGTACCTAGTCTCCTCTGTCCACTTGTACTTCTTCCGAGGTGCTCGCTTTGCTTTTGCTGCTGCTTCTTTCATCTCTGAGGCCGCATTTGACGACTCCTAAAAAATTGCAATATTCACCATATTTTTTGCGTGGGGAGACAAATATCTGGTCTCACTTCAAAAACTTCATCAACAGTGACTTCATCATCCACTTCCATTGGCGTCACAGTCATCTGTAATAGAAAGGATATACAGTAAGACCTCTCTCTTATGGGAACCCTAAAGTAGGACGTAAGGACATTTTTCTTTCCTAAGAATAGGTAATTTAACACCCTGAACATCATTAATAAGGACATCCCATTGGTGTCTGGATTAGAAAATGGGTCAAACTGTTGTAAAATGGGCTGACCATAAAACAACGGGACGGACCTTGTCTCCTCCGGCTGCAGAGAGTGACACGGCTCTGGTCTTCAGCTCCACCTCGTACTGTTGGAGCTGCTCTGCCATACTGACATCCACAGCTATACACACAGTACATGTACATGAAGGTATTAGACCATGTGACGCCAAGAGAAAAAAGATTTGGAGCTCTGGACAGCTGTTTCGGGCTTGTTGGCCCTCATCAGCAGAGCATACCGCAACTTCTCTCTCTGGCACCACGAGTTTATAACATGTACACACACAGTGTGTTGTAACATTGGAGCTCCAGTATCATACCAGTTATACACACACGGCTGGAGCTGTATGTAACCTCTTTGTGTATGTGAAATTCTACATCATAATGTGTCAAGCACACATGTATGAAAAGCAGTAGCCATACACTTAATGTGAGTTTATCCCCAAAGCACGGACATTTCTCTGCATTTCATGTGGTGGTAATATTTATAGTGCTTACCGCCCTTCAACTTCTGCAATGGCTGGGCCAAGGCCTCCTCCTGTGGTAAGTACACGATACAATACTCAACTTAGCTTCATTTGTATTCATACACTTAATATGCCATAATAAGCCATACACTTTTGTATGCGTGTATGTGTACATCTATATACACACCTCTCTTTTTTTCATGACTTGACGGACCCTCTTTATAGTAGTGGCTCTGGACACTCCCAGTTTGTACGATACAAACTCCAGCACAGCCTGTAAGAACGAAACTCTCTCTCTCACTCACTCTCGCGTAATGTACTCAACTTACGATCCTTTTCTTTACCGGTAGCTTCCGGCACGCCAGCTCGAGTCTGTGAAGCATCACAACAATATATACAGTGAAGAAGATTCACCAGAAAGAGAATGCAATGCATGTTTCTAGGTTCTCCATCAGTCTAACAGTGCAGGCAATCTCAAGTCCATGGCAATTTTGAATCACTTTATTTTGTGCAATATACAATTCAGATGAATACCGTGTGCAGGTTTGCATCCACTTGTCAATTAAAACACACTGGTTACTGCTTTGTCTGTGTGTGTCTGTGTGGAGAGACTTACTCGGTTAGCTGCTCATCGTAGCTGCCACGAGTCTTGTTGGATATCTTCCCTTCAGGAGTACTGGCCTGGTCTCTGGCTACAGACTGAGCCACACACACACACACAAACACACACAGGTAAAAAGTGAATCACACAAAGTACTGTTTTCTGTATCAGTATACCAAAATAAGGGCGGTCTACAAAACCTTTCTCCACAACATGTACAGGGACGTGCTTAGTCTGCCTTTTTAGATTTCTATTTCAGTTGCTGATGTTATCATCGCAGCTCAAACTACCTCTTGAAACAGTCTAATGGAGGTGGAGATGTCCTCCGGGAGGTCCTCGGGGAGAACAGGTGGTGGTTTGGGAACCTCTGGACCCTCCCCGGCTCTCTTCCCTCCCTGGTCTCCACCAGACTCGAGTTTCACAGCCGCGTGCGAGCTTGGCCCAGCCTCTGCAGAGAGGAGGACACCAGCCAGCGGGGAAGGAGAGGGTGTTAGGGAGTGCAGGACCAGACCCTCTCCCTTCTCCTTCTTCACGGCGCCTGCTGCCAAAGTCGACTTCTTGTGAGGCGACTTTGCAAAGAGGGAGGAAGAGGAGGAGGTGGCGAGGGACGACGTTTTGAAGAGGACTTTCCCGGCTTTTGGTTTGGGGACCTTCTGAGCCGCGACGTGCTGCTTGGCCTTCTTTAGCTTCTGGCTGTATGTGGGAACAGAGGAAATACTTAAGTATGTTGTACAGGTTCAGGGAGTCTATGTATCATATCAAGGGAAGAGGTATATATACTGTAGCAGACCTGGCAAGGATAGACTGTGGGGTATGGTGACTGGATTGTTTCTTCATCTTTGGCTAAAAGAGTTAGAAATGACATGAATGCACAAGCGTTGCACTGCACACAACAAAAACTGAAACTTGTATATAGCCTGGTTTCAAGCGTTCAGTGCGGATTACTATGCAGTAACAGCAACTGCCGGGCAAATCACACATACATACCTTTCTCTTCTTCTTCATCAGAACATCCATGTCCCTGCAATTGAAAAAGCACATGAGAACCCACGACACACTACTAGTTCTCACTCGTCCGCCTCCGTTTGCCAAACTGTTCGAAATTCCAGATCGCCAGCGTTCACGTAAAATCCACCAAACTTTGTGTCCACTTGTGGAGGAACAAAGTCCTCGTACTGCAAGAAAAAAAAAGACCAACGGTCTCATTTGATAACCATATCACACTACTGGCAGCGACGCAAGGACCTACCATCTCCGAGTCATCCACAAATGAATCGTTTGTATCGTAGCCATATCCTCTGTCAATCAGGTCCTACTCATACACACATGAAAAGCAGGGCTGTGTCTGATTTTGTTATAATTATACGGAAAACTCACCGACTCGAACACTCGCTGCTTCTTCCTCTTTTTTACACTGGGCGCCTGTGTAATTTTGTGTATATGACGTCACAATTCGTGGGCGCATGCGCACAAATCGACCGACACGCACAACCGCGTTTCTTGTCGAACTTTCTTACCCCGTATTTCTCCTCCAGTCTCTGGGCCAAGACCGCCAGTTGGTTGTCTGTGCCCTTCTCTAGCGTTTCCCCGAGCTTTGTTGGCCCCTCACCCTGTGAAACCAAGGCAGGAGTGAGATTTTGGCCAAAGCCGCGAAACCCGGGTTTCTCTAAGGGGCCACAGCCATTACACCCACAGGGCTGGCTGGTCGGGTTAGGCCGGCAGGGCGCGTTTTTCACGGTCACAGTTGTTTTGGGCGCCGTAACTACCCAAGGGCTCACCTTTCTCTCTCTCCCCTTCCACCAAATCCGTGTAGCAAAACTCGTTGGTGGATTCCTCGGTTGGCGGGACAAGATCGAGGTCGAAACGGAGTGTGCGCCCCCTTTTCTTGCCTGCCTTCTGCTTGTCGCCGTTGATAACGGTTTCCAGTGCCATTTTCCGACCCTTCTAATTCAGTCCTCGACTTTTAGGTCGACATAACGGGGCCGGGCGGGCAGGGAATCGGCAAAGTTTTACACCTATATGATGCCCATCACTCGGTGGCCATTGTGAGTGCTGTTGCGATGTGAAGGTTAGAATGTAGTCTCAGAAAATCAGCGAAACAGTGCAGGACCTGCTGCAGACTTCTGCAGATCCGCAACCGTTACGTACGGCGCCGGAATCTGCAATGTAAATTTTTACCGGGCGACGGCGGCCTAAATAGGGAAATTTCTACGGGCTTCGGGAGTAGGAGCCCAACTCAATGGCCGCCCAATCTTCACTACTGTCGGGTGTGGTATTTCGTGCGACTATAGGCCTGCCAGTGTGTCGGCAGTGCTACGGTGAACATATTTTTCACGAAAGAAACATTCATACGTTCTCAGCTTTATATACACAATGCTTGCCCGTATATACTTGCAGGTGCCCTTGGCTCGCTCGGGAGGCCTTCCCCGCGGGGCCTAGGCAGAGCTCCTCGGCGGAGGAAAGCATCTGGGTTAGCCGTACAAGAAGCCTCGGGGACCAAACACCCGGCGGCTAGCTGGTTGCGTGTGGCCTCGTGGAGAAGATGCATGCAGACGTCAACTACACACCCACATGACGATGATTCACGGAAAGAAGGTGGTTCATTGGCGGTACGTACTAACTCCACAGTCGTGTTAGTCAAACTGCACTACTAGCTGTTGAGTTGATCAACAAACTGACCACTGGCTACTGGGAAAACACCTTCATCACTGCCGACAGAGCCTGCGAAGAGTACCTACTAGGCCCAGAGTGAGCCGGCCGCATGCTCTCCAATTGTATTGCTAATCTACTGAGGGTCTCCCCCCAGGGATTTGGGTGAGCTGACGACCAGAGTTGTACGAAGTGCCCACGAGACGACGTCCTCTTCCAATGTCGTACTCTATCTCAAGACTGATGTGGAGAGAAGGTACCCACCACTACTCCCTCCACTAAATTTTTATCTCCAGAAAGTTCCTATCTATATGGTGTACCCCTCTCCCATCTCTCTATCTGTCTATGTATTATTGTGTTCAGGGCTATCGAGGTGTGGGGTAGCTGGCCAGCTCTTGAGGCCGAGCTAAGGAGAAGACAAACAGCAGAGAAGAGGAGGAGAAACGAAGGCAAGGTGGGTGTCAATCAACAGTAGTTGTACTGAGGCTGTATATAGGATCGAGGAGAGTATGACTGATCATGTGACTAGCATGTGCTGGTCATGTGACTCAAACTTCCCCAGGCCTTAGTGCTCTCATTGCCCACCTCAAGAAACTACACAAAGACCAGTCTCGAATGCAGAGGGAGGCCCAGGTAAAAATATCACGGCGAAGAAAATTTTACTCAAGCAGTTTGCTTTAGGTGTACGGAGGAAAGGAAGAAAGGGTTAGTTTTCTCACAGGCTCAGCCAAAGTAGTACTGTTAGCCATTGTCAGGTGAGTCTGGAACTTTACACTGCATGCAACTGGGCTCATGTGGTGTCTTTTTATCACAGCAATTTTGCAGTGCTGGTGTTCAAGACGGTTGCCTATCTCCACACTGGTTCAGCAGCCATGCTCTCTGAGGCCATCCACTCACTAGCAGACATGCTCAACCAGGTGGCCTATACATCTCTCTTTATCTGCACTCTCTCTCTCTCTCTCTCTCTGGGTATCCTCTGTTCTACAATCTTTCTCTCTCTGTAAACATGAGTGCATCAAGTGTTAGTAACGAGAAATGTATATACTCTGTTATAAGCGAACTATACTGAAAAAATGAAGGAGTACTTGTCACGTAATCTCTTTTCCTTCACCTCCTCTATCTCCCGCTATGATATACAGTGTCTGTTGGCGGTTGGTATAGCTCAGTCTATTAGGAGACCTGACCCTGATCATCCGTAAGACAACATAAACTCCTGACATTCTGTCTATCTCTCCTCTCTCTCCTCTCTCTCTCTCCTCTCTCTCTCTCTCTCTCTCCTCTCTCTCTCTCCTCTCTCTCTCCTCTCTCTCTCCTCTCTCTGTGATAAAGTTACGGCTGGTCTCGGGCTCGTTATGTCTACTCCCTAATCAGTGGAGTCGGGATATTCTTCCTGGGGTCAGGGGTCACCTGTTACCATGGCGTCTCGGGAATAATGCACCCTCCAGTTCTGGAGTCACTCCCAGTAGTGAGCTACCAATTAGGTCTCTCTATTGTACGTGTGGGTATTAACTTCATTCTCCAGGCTTTCTCAGTATTAGCTGCTTCACTGGCTGTTGAAGGAGGTAAGAGTACATTCTTATGGTGTTCATTTCGATGGCCTGAATAATTATGGGTCGAAAATAATTTCCAGCATAGCATAGCGATGCTGTTGGCATCAACACCAGTTTTCTCTGTGCAGCCACGCTGTGGGTAGCTGTGAAACAGGTGAGGAAAAGTGCGCAGGAGGCCGAGATGACTTTCAAGAGCTACGGTATGTATGTGTTGGTATATACAGTCTGTGTCATTTGCTAATTACCTTATGTTGTGGTAAGATACACACTTCCTTGTATGGACTACCTCTTCCCGCCCCTTCACCGTTCCCTGTCTTTACCGCTCTCTCAATTTATGCTCCTTCCCGTTTAATCTCTCTCTCTCTTGCTACCTTTCTCTCTCTCTCTCTCTCTCTCTCTCTCTCTCTCTCTGTCTTGCCTCCCTCGCTTCCCTCAGTTCTAAGAGGTCGCGATCCAGCAGCAGTGACAGTGTTACTAGAAGACAGTGCGGCCATCACTGGTGTGCTGCTGGCTGCGTCAATGCTGGGTCTGGCCCAATACACTGGCAACACTCTCTATGATGCAATGGGCTCCATTGGCATTGGAGGTACACATACATAATATGTATTGTCTCTCGAAATTTTGCGTGTTTGTGTACCTCATTCACTGAGATTTTTTTCTGTTGCTGATGTTTTTTTAACCACCTTGTATACCTTATATGCGTGGTTTTGTTGTGACAGGTTTGCTAGGATTTGTGGCGCTGTTTTTGATACAGAGGAACAGCAGCGCACTCGTCGGACAGTGAGCGCTGACTTTTCATTTTGTTTACCACTACTGTTGTTGTTGTTGTTGTTGTTTACTCTGTTGTTGTTTGTTGGCCAGGTCAATTCCACGAGAGGATCTCAGAGAAATTATAAATCTCCTGGAGAGTGATGTCATGATTAGGTAATGTATATTTCATTAGCTCCTCAAACTAACCGCATCTTACTCTACATTAATCTTTTGTTAGGTCTATTCACGATGTCAAGGCAACAGACATGGGTATGGATAGATATGTGTGTGCATTAATTTGGAGTACTGATTGCTTATCGAAGGGGTTTCCCCTAATCATAAACTTTTCTGAACCACTAAATTTTGTGTGCCAGTCAAACGTGGTAAATTTGCTGTGGCAATAAAACCACAATGTAGACAGTATTCCAATACCTGTGTCATGTGAATGTCACCTGCAGGTGCTGACACAGTGAGGTTCAAAGCAGAGGTCAATTTCGACGGGAGGGAAGTGGCCAGGGCACACGTCAGTAGACTAGACCTCGAGACAGTACTAAAGGTCAAACTTCACACTTTGCAGTCTCAAAAAATGACCTTTAAACCCCCTCACCGTGTGTTTTTTTATGTATAGGAGATGCAGTCATTTTCAACGTCGGCTGATGTAGAGCGATTTCTACTGCTACATGGCGAACACATTGTTGACGTATTGGGCAGCGAGGTTGACAGAATCGAGTCAAAAATCAAAGTAATTTCCAAAGCTATTATTACTGCCTCTTTTTTTATTCGTCTCTCACCACAGAAACATGCTCCAGAAGTAAGACATTTAGACTTGGAGATCCTTTGACGTTTTCTTAGTGATGAACAACCGCATGCGCTTATTTTCTTAATTTCACGCGCGTGCGCAAAAAGTGGGGGCGGGGCAGTTTACATCTTTTCTCACACTGCACCACACGAGCTTGATTCTGCTGCTAATTAGCGTTTTTGGCGCTCTTTCGACGAACCGAAAGACAAGAAATTAGAGTATCTAAAGACCATGTCTATGGACGAAGGGGGTAAGCTTTTGCAAGCGGGAGATTTCCTGCAGAAAGAGGGGCGGGGCTAATGTCTCTTCGCCCGCCGCTATTTGCAGAGTCCGTAGAGTCGTTGATAAGCCGGAGGAGAGCTGCACAGACGGTGGAAATAAGAGGATGCAAGTCTCAGGGGCTCGGGATAAGGATCGTGGGCGGGCGCAACATGACACTCGCCGACGGCAGATTGTCCGATTTCGGGATTTTCGTCAAGGAAGTCATCCCGAACGGTTTGGCAGATAAAGACGGTAATCACGCTGCTACAAAGCATTAGGAGAGGCAACGAGCTGTACTTCCCTCTCCCTTTCTCGACGATAGGTCGGCTGAAGAAAGGGGACCAACTTTTGGAGGCCAACGGGAATGGTCTTGTTGCAGTATCCAACAGCATGTGAGCCCCTCCCCCCTTCTCTTTTCTTACTCCATCACCACGCACACAGGGCTGTGGGCATTCTGAAGGAGGGTGTAGCAACTGACTGCATCACTCTCCTGGTTGCCAGGGATACTCAGTCACAGTCCGAGTTCAAACGACTCTCCCAGGATTTTGACCGGAGCCCACCACAGCTCAAGGGTATACAATGTGGTCTCTCATAAGCACATCTGGGATTACTGGTTTTACACATACATAAGAGTTCTGACCCATCAATCGTCCAACTTATGCTTTTCAAATTAGTACAGTTTCAAGTCTCAGATCACCAAGAGTCCGACAACCTTTAGTTCTAGTATACAGAGCCCTTTTTGCTAGGGTGACTTTTCTCATTATGTTTGAGGACAGATGTTTGTTAGTTAGTTGACTAAACAAATTCAAGTACCTAAAAATATCCTCTCTCCCTCAGGAGGTAGTCGTGACAACCAAGTTCCACCCATTGCCTCCTCCACACCCCTTCACCCACTTCCCGTCTCCACGGAAACCAAATCCTCTCTGTCAGTTCTGCAGTCGACCCTGGTTACGGATCTGGCGAACCAGCGAAACTCCTCCTCCAGTGAGCTGACAAACATCACCACTACTGACATCAGCAGCCACGGAGAAGAAGAAGAAGACGATGACGAGAGAGATCAAACTTCGTCTCAAGGGGCGGGGCCAAAGACCTGGGAGTCATCAAGACTCGATAATCCCGTTGCCCTGAGCGACATTGTGGTGACAGTTCCGTTGGTGGACACTCCCCCTCGTTCCAGTACTAATAAGAATTCTACAGCCATGAATGGGGAGACAGAGTCTGAGGAAGACGATGCTCCTCCCCCTCCCCTCCCCTCCTCCCTACCTCCTGGGGACATGGCAGAGGAGACTGAATCCCCCACCTCTCCTCCTCCCCCACTCCCCACTTCTCCCATGCCTGATGAAGATGAGGGTGAGTCAGGCAGACACAACTTAGCCAAAAATTGGACTACGTAAAGAGTCAGTGTGCCAATGGAAAATGTGCTGCAAGGTCAACAAAAAATGGCAAACTGAGGCTATAATAAACTGTGCATACTGCTCTGTGTGCGGAGTTGTTAGGCAGCACCACAAATGAAAGGATGAGTCTATATAGCGACAGATCATTGCGCAATACCGATGCGTGTAGCTGCTTATCAGGTGTTCCTCGTAATTTTACAGAACTTATACTGCCAGATGAGGACAAGCTGACACAGGCCGAGGCGGGCATGACTACCATTGGAGTTTTAACAACCAACACCTTCCTTGAGTAATGTTTCTGAAATTTTTCATTTTTTCATTTTTGTTCGCCTCTCCTCTCTCTCACTCCCCCAAAGTCGGAAATCTCCAGAGGGAAAATCAGTGTCGTCGCCCCCTCCGCTCTCCCCCACCTCACCTCCCCACCGCTCCACCCTCACCATCCCCAAGGGTGTCAGTGGCCTCGGAGTAAACCTGGAGGGAGGTCCGGGGCAGCCGCGTGGCCCGTACATCGTCATCGGCAGCATCACCCCTGGCTCCGATGCTGCTAAAGTGAGAACAGAAGTTACGCATGTCAATACTGCATTGCAGAAAAAATACCACAGCCAATTAGAATTTTGTGTTTGTAGAGAGTTCTTGCCATATAAAAGCATTTGCTCTTTACTAAAAAACCATGAAATTCACTAACATTTTTCTCTCTTGAATGTTTCGGTAGAGTTTCTCGCAATTGGCCCATTCAACATTAACAAACACAATACTCTTATCAGCTTTTTTGTCAACAGAGAAATAACTTTGGTATATACGACTCGACAAGTCCTCATTGACTCCACTGATTTTTGGCTATAGTTGCATTTGTAGCTAGCTATCTGACTGTCTGTCTTTGCCACACAGGACGGGAGGTTGCTGGTTGGGGACAGAATACTCTCTGTGAACGGAGAGTCATTTTCAGGCATCAGCCGAGAGAGAGCTCTCACCATCCTCACCCAGATGAAGGGAAGGTCAGTCCCCAGGGAGATTCAGGAGCTGAAATGTACTTCTCCTCCCTTCTCTCCCCCCTCTTCCTTATCTTTCTCTCTCCCTCTTCATTTCTTCCTCTCTCCCTCTTCATTTCTTCCTCCCTACCCCTTTCTCTCTACCCCACTCATTCCTCCTCCTTTCTCCCTTACTTCAGGTCAACAGTGAAATCTTACACTATTGAATATGAAAGACCTGTTGCCATTGGTGGCCCTAACGATGAGGATTCCCCCTTTGAATCTCTCCCTCCGCGAACTCTAACCTCTGATTCCATATTTGATTCTGACACACTACCAGCGTCAGTTGCCAGGACAACCAGTCAAACTGGTAGGCGTGGCATCCAGGAATCCACCCGTTATTCATTACACAAACTCAAATATTCATGAATATTTTGTCTTGTTTTGTCTACATACCCTAATTAAGCCACGAGTCACCCTTGGGGACAATGGAAAAATCTTCCCAAGATTTTCAACCACTCCACCCATTGATAGGCACTTGCTTCCTTTGTACATCCATGGCAAACATACGTATATACACTGCATGAGACAGCAAGACGAGTACCATGTGCCATTTTAATGGCGCCTGATCGGAAGATTGAAACAAGTCTTCTGTTTGCAGGTGCTCAACCCGGCGATGCTCTTGGCCCCTCTCCGTCGTCCGTCGCCTCAACCTCTGCCCCACTCGTGGGTGGGAAGGGCGTCATGCCCAGGAGGTACATGGGGAAGAAAGAACCAGGTGAGCCTCACACACCAACTTCTCTCTCACTCAGAGCTGCCGAAAATAAGTTCTTAGGTTCATAACCTATTACTGAGACAGGCAGGAGAATTACTAGAAAACCAATACAGCCAGTTGAGCAGCTACGCTCACAAATCTGGTGTCTAGGAAAAGGAAAAGGTTTCCCTCTCCCTGCACCTAAAACCTATTTTGGCTATGATACTGTCAGCTGTAGACTCACACACCTACTGTTGGTTCTCCAACTCCCCGCAGTTGAGAAAGGGAAACACGACTCCATCTCAAAGAGACTTTCCATGGATCCAGCTGCCAGAGTCTCCCTCCAGAAACTGGAGCTGGTGAGTTGTGTGAATATTTTGTCTAGCGGTTTTTTGGTATCGACGGGGGAAAAGGTTAGTTGGTGAGGAGAAATGGGCGGATGAGCTTTGTTCGATTTTAAGCTGGGGGTAATAACTGGAGGTTTGAGGAAAAAGTTAAAAAGTCGGATTTAAAAAAAATTGAGGTGGGGGAAAAAGTTGACCCTGACGTGATTTGAACACGTAACCTTCTGATCTGGAGTCAGACGCGCTACCATTGCGCCACAGGGCCTTTGCTTGCTCAGGTAGCTGGCAAAAACGAGACATTGTCTGCTGACGGTGAGCTGACAATGAACCTATTCATCCCCCCTTCCTTTTGGAATACCCTTTTCAAAATCAAGTAATCAATTGCTCATGTTCCTGCCGCATGCTCTCAAGATCATCTGTCAGCATTAAGGCATCCAATTTTTCCTTGTGTCACATAACTTTTGACCTGTATATATCGCACACTTACCTGCATGTTTGTAATACATAATTTGACATAATTTGACACGCCGGCTTTAAAAAATATGTAGGCTCTGCAGTTCATGGGTAAGGTGCTCACAACGCCGCAGAAAGAACTGGTGCACGCGAAGCTCGATGTCGATTCGAGCGGAAAGGTCGTCTTCTCTGAGTTCGTCCAGCTGGCCCAGGAGATGTTTGCCTTCAAGATGGAGGGTGCACACCTGGAGGCCGGCCTGGTGTTGGCCCTCACTCAGAAGGACAGTATGGAGTTACCTCCGTACCCTCGCAAGGTTCACTCTTACTCTATACGAATCTGATAGCGATTACTAAATTTTTTAGCATAATGCTGCAATTGACACTGGCAGTGTTGTCTTTAAGCATACGTAGTGTTAGACAAGCCATTACTCTTATAAACATCATACAAAGTGGTCGGATCTATCCTCTATCATGTGGTACGTATGTATGTGACTTTATACCACACCTTGTGTCTCGTTCGTTGTCATAGTTCACTATCCATGTCTGTACACACAGGCCGGCAGTGTCGATGCTTTGCCACTAGACTCTCTCCAGCAGGCCCCTCCCTCTCCCTCTAAAATTTCCTCCTCACAACCTCACATCTCCACCACCACCCTCCCTCCCTCCCCGCCTCCTCCCCTTCTCCCCGAGGAGGGGAGGGACACGCCTCCCTTACTCCAGAAGGAGACTGAACTGAGGAGACAGAGAGAGCAACTGGTGCGACTTGGGAACCAACAGAAACGATACGAATCAAGAAAGGTGCAGTTTTTGTCTGTCCCCATATAACAGTGGAACCTCTCTAATTGGAACACGTGTCCATATCAGAGAGGTGTCCTTGTTTCTGGGGCTATATTGCATACAAGAAACTATTTTTTGAGGGGAAAAGGTTCGCTTATTATAGAGAAGTGTCCTTATTTTAAGGGTGTCCAACACTTTCTCACACCTGTGCAGCAGAGGTATACCTAGAAAATTTGGTGCTCATGCGTAAAGTGACTGACATCATAATCTATCATCTCTCCTTTTTCGTTCATCTCTCTCGCTTCCTTTCCCACCCTCCTCCCCACAGGACAGTGGAGGAGACAGTTACCTCGGCACCGTGTCCGACACCTTGCTACTGAGGGAGGCGGGGCTTCCGAGGCCAGTGGGCGGAGTCTTCAGCAGTAAAAATTACACCGGAGAAGAACTGAACGAGAATCAGGTTTTTTAATCAATTCTGTTAGCTACTGGCATTCTGGCAAAGCTTTGCACTTCACGTTAGCCTCATGATGAAACCTGCGTGAATCTCTCTCTCTCATTACACTCACACCACACATAAAGGTACTAAGGAAGAAGGTTGCCATGCTTGAGTCGGCTCTGCGAGAGAAAGAGCGGGAAACAGAGCTGCTGCAGCTGGTTGCCCCCGGATCCTCCAGGGAGACGCAGCTCCTCAGACGACAGATTGTCGAGGGCGAGGAACACATGGCACAGAAAGAACTGCGCTGCCGACAACTGGAAGAGGTAGGTAGTTCTATGATGTCACGATGATGTAATGATGATGTCGTGCACAGACAATACGTCACATGGAGGTGGAGTTGGCTGGACTTCGCCGGAGACCTGTGGAACAGGTACAAAAAGTTGTAATTCAGATAAATGAAAAAATGATCGCACCTGGCTGGGCTCGAACCAGCAACCTTTCGGTTAACAGCCGAATGCGCTAACCGATTGCGCCACAAGTGCTTGTCTGTTCAGATATACCCACCATTATGTCCTTATTCAGCACAACTTTAACCCCGTTCTGTTCTGACAGCCCACAGTAGAGCTGCGAAGCCAGCTGGCAACCCTGGACTGTCAGCTAAGAAAAGAACAGGCGATTACGAGACGTTTTCAAACTACGACTGAGACACTACTGCAGTTTGTGGAGGTATATATGTGCAATTAACTTTTGAATCTTCCGGCTTTTTTTTATTCCCGACTTTTATTTTATTTGCTAGATGTGCCACGAAGCTCTTGTGAAGTCTCCTGAAGCTACCAAAATTCTGTAAGTTAGAAGAAGTGAAAAAAGAGATCTTATATATATGCCATTGAAAGTGTAGGTGAAGAAAGTCAGAATAGGTAGGGGAAAAAATAAAACAATCGCACCTGGCTGGGCTCGGACCAGCAACCTTTCGGTCGGTTAACAGCCGAACGCGCTAACCAATTGCGCCACAAGTGCTTGACTGTTGGGTCACATCTACATGTCCCCATTCAAGTCTCATAGAGCCAAGTTTAACCCCTCATTTTAAACCCTCATTCAACCACTTAACCCTTTCTTTGTCTTTAGTCTAAGAGTCTCACAAAGCAATGTTATGTCGACTGTGCACAAGGTGCTGCGGGGGACCTTTAACCCTCTCTGTACAGGTACCATCGGCACGGGAATGGAGAGACCGCCCAGCGAGGGGACGCGGTCACGGGGAACCCCCGCCCCCCTCCCTACCTCGCTAAGCACGCTAAGGTGACCTCTGTGACCCTGGCACAGGAGGCCCACGAGACTATGCTCTCTGTACACAAGATGCTGCAGCTCAAGAGTAAGGCTAGGTTCACAATATGTCGCATTGCCCCTTCGCGCCGTCCCGCTTTGCCGCGTCGCGAGGATAGATTTTGATTTATATCTTCGCGACACCACGCGGCAAGGCGACATAATAATTGTGAACCTATAGCCTAAGTCGACTGGGATGGGGGAATGTGTGTTCTGAATCGTCAATACACTACAAAGTTTTTCTTTGCTTTTGAAAGTAAAAGTGTTCTTTGTGAGCGCATGTTCACTCCCTCACATATTACATTGTCCTCTGACATCCCTTTCAATCTTTTATCCAGACCTTCCCTATGGATGGGAGGAAGCCTACACTGAGGAAGGAGAGAAGTACTACATAAAGTAAGTTCATTACAGATCCACTATTGCAATGTGACAGGTCTAACTTTCAATAAGGCCCAGTGAAAGAATTTAGTGCTTACAATTGCCATATTCCCTTTCAAATTGAAACATTTGTCCTTTAATAGATTGTATAATATATTATATACATGTATATTATTATAGCTTCATGACGAATGTAGCACATCTCCTCTCTCGTGTTCCACAGCCATGAGACTCAGACAACATCGTGGGTCCATCCAGTGACCCATGTGAGTGCCGTCCCCTCCTCCCCCTCCTCCTCCTCACCCTCCAGGCGGAGTGGGCGGTCCTCCCGAAGCTCCTCCCACCACTCCCTCACTGCTCCACCCTTCACACAAGCCACACCCACCAAGACACCATAGCCTTCTCTAGAAAACCCACTATGAACAATAAGTATAATTATGAAGAATAAATGTTCGCCAGACGTTAATGTTTTCAACCCAACAACCCACTATTATAGTGAAATTATTTTTCGGTCTTATCTAGCCACGTGACAATGACATATTATCTGTGCTGCCAACGCAATGCTCTATAATATGTGATCCAGGGAAAAGGAGAGTATATATGTGTGCTTCAATATGGCATCACTTTATGCATGCAAATTTGACAAGCACTGCGCGTGCTCTACGCCAGAAAACGCTTCTTAGCTGTCCAATTTTGCCGGAGCCATCGATGTCTATAAGAACAACATACAACACACATATTATCATAATAATAATATACAATGGGAACTCATCCATACATAGATACAGTGCACTAATAATCAATACTATGTGCAGAGGAAAGGTGGTATATATATATATATATACATACACAGTCTAATAGGTGATTGTTACGACGTGAAAGGTGCTAGGGCAACATTTCTACGTAGTTGGCAGGGACAAGTCCTTTTTTCCCGTCTTTTCGTCTCGCGACAAGCCAATCTGGTTCATCTGACTCCCTCACTGGAGAGGGAAGAGGGGGGAGGGAGAGGAAAGAGGAAGAAGAGAAAGAGGAGGAGGGGGATCAATTTTGAAGACCGGCATCCTCGGTAAACTTACCGTCAAATAAAATTTCATCCCTCTGAAATGACAGCTCTAGAATATCCTCAGCATTACAGTCATACAGAGCACGTGCACTCCTGGGCACAAACACAAACGCACAGTAAACAAATAACATCTGCTGTACACTTCCCAATGTTACAACTAAAAACGGAGTTCCAAATTTTAGTTGCCCTGCGAAAATTTCACACCCAAATTCAAAATTTTAAAATGATTGTTCACCTTTCTCCTTGGGGTTGTTTTATGGAGTTTTTCTTCCTCATAGGCCGGACAGGTGGCATCGGAGGTTCCCCGTTTTTAGCGGCCTCGGGGGTCTCAGATTTTAGGCCCCCTGGGGGAATACTGGAGACCCGGCTCACAGCTGGTTTGCATGGCGGGGGGCCCGGCGAGCGATTGGTGCGCGGTTTCGGGGAGTCAGGGGATGCACCACCTCCAAACACGCTCTGTCTCTTCTGAAATGCTTCTGTGGAAAAGATACACCACCGTTTTGTCGAAAAAAAACCTTCACGAATAGCTTAAAAACTTCCTAAATTTGGTTGGTGGTGCCAACACTCTAAAAAGAAGAGTAGACCTCCTGTAATCTGAACATTAATGGGACAGGAAGGAGACCTGTTCTTTTGGGAAAGAAAGGTGTTCTTATTAGAGGGGTGTCCTTACTTTGTTCCACGGTGTACCAGTGGTTCTGTGCATACTGCGTATATACCTGAGACTCTCTTTGGAAGAGAAGGCAAGGCTTTCTTTCCTAAAGAACAAAGAAACAAAATATTATTAAAACACACACACGCACGCACACACACGGTACCTGGAGGCCCATTCTCCTGCGGCTGTTCCGGAGATGGTTTACGGTACACGGGCGGAGGTACAGAGGGGACGGGAGTGGGCGTGGCATGGGCGGAGGGTCGCGAGGGCGGAGTCTGGGTGGGCTTCTCCGGGAGTGGGGGAGGACGCGAGGAGGTAGGCACGGGGGTCTTGTTGCTAGTTGAAGAGGAGGAGGAGGAGAGGGACACGTCCGAGAATATCTGTGACGGGGGACGAGGGAATGGAATATGGATACATAGGAATGAGAGAATGAAAACATCAAGTATGGAAGCATGGGTGTATTAGAATTGGAAGAATGGAAGCATAATAATTATGGGAGTAGGGGAAGAAAATTGGCAGAGTAAAGAGGAACAGGTGCATAGGAATCAGTGAAATGAAGAATGGGTGTATGGGTATCGGTGAATGGAAGTATGGGTGTAGGGGAATAGATTATGGGAATGGGTGAATGGAAGAATGAGTGTATGAATGAGTGAATGGAAGAATGGGTGTATGAGAATGGGTGAATGGAAGAATGAGTGTGTAGGGAAATGGGCGTATGGAGAATGGGGAGCTCACAGCATCAATCTCTTCAATCATGATCTCCACAATGATGTTCTGGTATTTGATGTTGACGATGGTTGCCACGGTTTCCCTCTCCGGCCTCATGAGGGTGGGGCCAAAGACCACACCCAGATTACTGGCCTTCATCAAGTTCCGCTCCGAGTGGGCGGCGATGCTGGGATCACATGACAATCACATGATCATAAAATATGTTATGTATCATAGAAGTGTATATATCACATTGAACATCAATCATGCCTCATGCCTTATACTAAACATACTGTAGAAATCATGTGCCCATATGAAATCACAGTACTAAAAATAGAACATGTGACAGTCATGTGACCGTCTCACCGGTTGAGATGCTGGATGAGAGTGTGGAGGATTGTTCTGTTATCAGGGGGCAGCTTTGCCACCAGTTCTCTTAGAGTTTCGACACGTCTGTCACTGTCCAGTATCACTGTGACGTGAGGGAGAGAGAGAAGAAAAGAGAGAGAGAGAGAGGAATGTGAGGGAGAGAGAGAAAGGAAGGAAGGAGAGAGAGAAGAAAGAAGGAATGGGAGCAGGCGAGAGGTAGGGAGAAATACAACAAAGGAAAGGATTAGCGTTGTGTGAGACAAAGTCTCATTTTAGGAAAGTCATTGTCCACGCAATAGATATGTACATGAAAATAGAGGCGTTGTCTACTGCATGTTGCATGGGCACATCATACCCAGTTTCAGAGGAGTTTTGTCTGCATCATGCATGCTGCTGGCCTGAACATTGTGAGAGTGCCCCTCCAAACTCACTTGCGGTATTGACAAACGCCATGTGGAGGTCAAACGTCAGCAGAGGTTCACCGAGGTGTTTGTTGAAGTAGCCCTTCACTGCGCTGGCGATGGTCTTTGTGTCCCACTCAAACTCGTCCGTGAGGTCAATGGTGTCCAGCTTGCCCCGCTCGACGCAGTCCTTGACAAGCTTGGTGGCCTTGGAGAGGACTCCAGGTTTCCTATACAGTCCTTCCTCGTCTAGTCCTGCACATAGAGTATTAGATGATGCTCTCTCTCTCTACAAAGTAACGTGTATGCAATGGAAAATCACTGGTACAGTATATATGTATGTTAGGCAGCATACTACCGGTACAGTGATGGGTCAAAAGGAGGTATATGTGACCCGCTATGGGAAAAGGGCCCATTTGACGCGCAAAATATTTTCCGAGATTTTTGTACGAGCCTGCTGCTAAAAGCCCGCTCCGTACTATGACGCAATCGCAAATCGCGTAACGCGCTTCGCTTTCGCGCTACACGCAGCGGTAGCGAGGTCGTCCCTAGAAACGGGAACGGAGATATTGACCTCAAAGATCAACTTCCGGTCTAAATCCGAAATTCCGTATACGCGATCACGCGGCGCGCGCGTAACACGATTACGTATAACTGACCGCGTAATTTTCTCCGTGGAATGCCCGGTTATGGCTGGCCGCACGGGGAAGGTCTCGGGAAAGACACGGCACTGCGCGATCCCTGAACGGCGCACGGAGTTTTTTTCTTCGCGAAAAGGTAGACAAATGATCGTAGTTTCTTGCTGTGTAGCCATTAAGGATATCATGATGGGTGGATTTTCCGCGTGTTTTGGCCGTTTACTCGGAAAAATTATTTTGCGTCAAATGGGCCCTTTTCCCGTAGCGGGTCACATATGATAGGCCATGCAATTATATAGTAAAAGGTATGAAGGGTAATCAGTGCCTATGATGGGGTTGTGCAAATTAGTGTATACAGTAGTATATGGGCATGATATGTGTCATGGGGCTTCATGCGTATCGACAGCTAGCAATAGACATTGGAAGGAAGAGAGGGTTGGTTGAATTGTCACCTCTCAGTTCAATGATTTCGATTCCCCTCTCCACAAATCTCATTCCTTGCTCTGTCAGTCCACCTACTGTTCAACAGAGGAGAGAGAGAGAGGGGGTGGGAGGAGAGGAGGTAAGGCTAGCAGTAGATGCCAGCGAAGAAACTCTCCAATATTCACAATAGAAGAAACACACACACTTATTTCTCGTCTTACCTACAATCACTTTCAGTGACGTGTACACCTATCATATGGGGTTGGTTTGGAAGAAGAGAGAGACTGAAAGTGAAATTTGAACTCCAGAGAAGACTCACAGGTTCCTTGCCCTCCAGTATCTCCATCCAGCCTTTGCGGTCCTCCTGACCGAGAGCTTGACAGATGTACTTCCGGGTTTCGCTTCTGAGAGGGGGTGGGGGCAAAACAACATAATGAAACACTACAAGTAGGGAGCCGTAAATTGGGACTTAGAAGAACCATTTTCTCTCCCTTGCTTCATTCTATACAAATCCTCTCTCTCTGAATACAAGGTTTTCTAGTCTTATCTAGACAGCCCTAATAGGACACCCTTTCTTTTCCCAAGAACAATATATTTCCAAACTAACCCCTGACCCCTGATTAAGGACACCTTACAAATAATGGAGACGTTCTTCTAGCCCATTATAGTGTACGGGTTACTGTACATATGGTACCTCTGAGAACTGAGGTAGAACTCGACCTCGAAGCAGAACCTTCTCTCCACGTCCTCGGTTTTTGACCGAAAGCAGCTCTTCACGTCCATGTAGTCAGTGGAAGGCAGCTGTAGTACATACCATACGTTACACAACCCACACACACACACACACAAACAAGCTTAAAAACAAGCACACTTACTACTAATATACAGCACGTATACTTTATGTACCCAACACACACAAACCTGCCAAATATTAGCATCATTATAGTGTACACACTAAGCACACACCCTCCTATTCACAAGGGAAGTTGCACGGCATATGGGGACAGCTGTATACAAAGGGAAGTTAGGGCAAGATGGCGACACTATATTCCACCCTCCAACTATAGTCAAAGTACAAGGTATCATTGGCTTCTCATTTGGTTTGCTTATGTCCCTGCAAAAAGTGCAAAACCGTTAAAACCCTTAATCGGAGGGGGAGGACAGGGCTACTGCTAAAAGCTATTTTCAGATTCATATTGAGCGTCTTACGGAGCCGTGATGGCCGACTGGTGTGAACTTCATTTGTCTTGTCTTTCCTCGTGTGCCGTTCTCTTCCTTGTGGAACTGACAGAAGTAGCGATGCCAGGTCGGTCCCAGCCCAACTAGAGAGAGTGGGGGAGAAAGGTGAGAGAGGGGAGAAGCACCTGAGAACGCCCACCTTTCTTGGCGACATCTTGGACGAAGAGAAGACCTTGTTTCAAGAACTCGGGATGATGGACGAGACCCGACTCACCTTCCTTACAGGCCAAAACAAACAAACAGAGAGAGACACAAACAACAAACAACAACAACAAACAAAACAACAGCACGACACGGCACATACGTGTATACAACACATCAAAGAGAGAGTTGTGTCAATAACAATGAGCATTCCTAGCACCTTACATGCATACAATGTCATGCATACTTTATAATAGTCAACGTTGCATAAGCACAATAATGTAATTGTTTCCATGAGGGCTTTTTCCTCGTACGTATACATATCCCTAGTAATAGATGGGAGCAACTTTGCGATTCAGTAGGAAATTTACTTCATGGATGCCTGTCCCACTGCAAAAATGGTACCGTTCGTTATGCTTTTGTGAAAAATGTTCATCCCCCATAATATGGTACGTGTGTGTACTGTATGGTATAGACTTACCTCTATGACTTGCGCTTTCAACTCGTATTGTTTCTGCTGTTCTTCTAGTTGCGTCTCTCGCAAAC